>JAFVLL020012494.1:0-32454 GCA_021397915.2 Tor tambroides | reverse complement strand
AAATACGTACGATTTGGCAAAAATCGTATGAATTTGTACGAGTGAGGTCGTACGAATTTGTACGAATTAGCCACCTCGTAAAATATGTACGAATTTCCGTGAGATCGGGCTGCAACGCTAAACTGACAATGTTAAAATTCACTTATTTCTACCACAGAAGCAATTAAGCTATATGTCAGTAATCTAAAATCAGAGTGACTGCATCTCAAATGCATTTTAGCTCCTATTTCAGTCAAGCATTGTTGTTGTTTTTTTTAATACACACACATAGCTACAGGCGTACGCTATTATTGCGCTGCATTTGGTTTCTCTTTACAATATGATTAGTTGTCACCTCACCTACTACTGATGGCTTGCTTACTGATAGTTCACCCAAAAATGAAAATGTTATCATCATTTTCACACCCTCATGACATGACTATCTTTCTTAAAAAAAAATAGATATATTAGATACAAAAGAAGATATTTTGAAGAATGTTCGTAACCAAACAATTTTGGTGACCATTGACTCTATGGACAAAAAACATTTCTGAGACAAGTATCTTCTATTAGATATAAACTGATCCCATTTACATTTTATGATCTAGGTCTTTTGTGCACAATTCATTAGTGCAAATTCTAATAAACACATTTTTTTATAAATATGTAGCTAGCTCATCTTCTGAAATGACTTTCCTTTTCAGCTGACACCACAAATACCTTTATATTTCAAGCCCTCAAATTCAATTACCTGCCTCCATTCTGATATGTAACAGCCACTGTTCACAATCCAGTCAATTTCCAGTGGATAACATCAAGTCCCATTCTACATTTCCTTTTGACGATGTTGAATTCACTTGGAAATGTGTCACATTAAAGAAATAAAATGGGTTGTGATTTGTCTCACACTAAATTAACATTTGTACAAACTGAATGAATAGATATGACAGAAATCATCTCAAGTGCTTTCACACACACACACACACACACACACACACACACACATACATACATATAGTGGAAAACACAACGTACACCCAAACAAAACATAACTTTCTGACTATTAATCTCTGGAGCTGCCAAAGGTGGAACAGCCAAAGTTCAGGTTAAAAAAGGTGGTGTGTGCTCATGATGAGGAAAATATGCATGAAATATCTGAAAAATATTTTTTAAACAAACATTGAAATTCTCAGAATAACATGAAGTCTACCCAGATTCCAAAATCCTGAAACAGTGCAGCCTTTGTCAGAGTTTGTTAACGAATGACCCCCAAATATGTTTAAAAAAAATAACCTCACTAAAAAAACTTTAGGAGGACATTGAATTTGACAGACCATAACCCATCTACCTCACTGGTGAAAACCACTGTTCTGTCTTTGTGCTTGTTCTAGTGTTCAGTGCTTCTGTTTTGTAGACAAATAGAAAGTTCTGAACTTGTCTTGACTTCTGCTCTCAGAGTAACACTGACATGGGTTTATGAACCCACTGCAAACCTATTAAACCTGCACTTTGCCACAGCTTGATGTAGCTTGAAGACAGCACAAGCACATTCGGTTTTGACCTAATGCATTTGAAAATGAACTAAAACATAGGCCCAAACACAAGTTGTAATGCAATGCAAATATGTGTTGTTTTTGGCTAATTGCAGATGGTCTTACTGCCCTCAGTTGACCGACGGTGATTACTTAAATACACACACTACTTTTCAAGGACGAGTACTTTATCTATGTCAATCAAATGAAACAATGACACAAGTTGGCACGCCCACTGATGTTCCTGATGATTTTGGAATAAATATCTTCAAAAATGCAGTTTATCAGAGCACAAAATTCAGAAAGCACAAGCTTTTGTATCAGGTTTTTATTTGAAACACTACAAATAATGATAGAAACACTGAAATAAAAAGGGAAATCTACCCAGCGGTCAAGAAATCGTACTTCCGAAACGTTGACATCAACATAGGAAAAGTGAGTAACTGACACTTTGCAGATGCAAACACAATGTGTTTTTGCATGTTTTTCTTAATAAATGTAACTGCATGTCACATTATGTTGAAACCAGACATTCAATCCAGAGTTCATTCAGCATGCTTCTGTTTCTCAAATAACAAAAAATAATCCACACATAAGAGAGGCATAAAAGACACACAAGTACCTTGAATGAAGACCATGTGCATTTAGAATACAAATGTTTACTTTAACCTTAGATAGAAATTAATAAAGGATATTTAAAAAAAAAAAAATCTTCTGGTCATTTTTCTGACTTTGAAGCACACTGCCACATAAAACTCTTTGTCATTCCCTAAACTGCATTTAGTATTAATGAAATCTGCTTTTTCATGAAGAACTACAGGCCTGATCCAGTGCTTTGCATTTTTCAAGATTACTGGATGATTTTGGGAATGAAATGAACAAAACTAGCCACTCTGGACTACCTAGTATTCAAATAGCCTTTATGCCCAGCTGCACTACTTCCTGAACTTCAGCCAGCTCCTTTGTTTCCTGTCAGCCCTAATTGGACAAACTGATCACCTGGATCGATCCAGGTGATCAGTTTGTCCAATTAGGGCTGACAGGAAACAAAGGAGCTGGCTGAAGTTCAGGAAGTAGTGCAGCTGGGCATAAAGGCTATTACACATGCCATATAACAACACATTTTTACCATAGTTAAAGGAGAGAAAAAAAGATTTGTATGTGTCCAACAGTTCAGTAAGCTTTAAAACTTGATGGACAAAATGGCAGATGACAACAAGGCTTCTTAGTGAAGTGATTTTATTGGCTATTTGGGCTGTCACTGAATTATCTGTCGTCATCCATCCATCTATGCATTTTTCAAACGACTTGTCCTGCGTAGATGTCCCAGTTATGCTGGAGCCTATTCCAGTACACTCTTAAAAATAAAGTTGCTTCAAAAGGTTCTTCAAACCATGCCATAGAAGAACCATTTTTGGTTCCACAAAAAACCATTCAGTCAAAGGTTCTTTAAAGAACCATCTCTTTCATCTCTCTCTCTACCTTTTTATAATCTGAAGAACCTTCTTTTGCCAAAAAGAACCATTTGTGAAAAAGAAAGGTTCTTTAGATGTTGAAGGTTCTTTATGGAACCATTTAGACAAAAAGTTCTTCTATGGCATCGTGAAGCACCTTTATTTTTAAGAGTGTATATTAAGCCAAAGGCAGGGAACATACGGACAGTTTACCGTCACCTGACCCGTATGGCTGTAAATTGTGGGGGGAAACCAGAGCACCCACAATATTCCAAAGAAACAGCTTACCATCAAAATGAAATACCTTGCTGTTCCTGTGAGATGACTTTTCTTTTCAGCTAACATCACTAATTTCTCTAATTTTTCAACCCTACTTCTGCATGTTTCTCCATTCTGGTAACTTCCACTTTTTACAAAATCTGTTTGCAATGGATAAAATCATGTCCCAGCCTATTTTTCTCTTCTTTAATATCCTGTTTCATTCAAAAAATTGTGAGAAATATGAAAAGTTTGGAAGAGTTTAGTGTTCACTGAACTGTTGACATGTTTATAGCTACCAAACTGATGGTGCAGACATTTGAGGTAACTCTATCGCCCCCTTGAGTGCTGAGGTTTGTTACCTCCATGCATTAAAGTATGTAAAAACAGGCACGTGCAATGCATTCACATCTACATTTGCATACTGACACAGAACATATTTCTGGCCTCACAGTCCATGATATTAAACAGTTTGTGTCATTCAAAGGATAGAATGGAAGAAAATATAAAAGCTAATGGGTCATGATTTGCATGATCTCCAGACATGCGAACCCCACTAAATCAGAGATTTTGGTCTTAAAAAATCAGCCTTTCCTCTTCTCAGTTGCTGTAAAAAATGGTATTAAACAGAACATAAAGCTTAGCATGAATTTCCAGTCTGTTTCATCATGCCTTTCAGAGGCAGCAATAAATAGCAGAAGAGATGCCAGCGGTTGTCAAGAGATTTGCAGCATACTCAAGTACTCATCTTTACGTCTTCCCTTTTCTGAGTCCCTGAAAAGAACGCTTGTTCTATTTTAGTATTTAACAGCCGGCTTCATTTTAATATCAGTGTGAGATATTGTTTGTCGACTTCTCTACATTTTACATGTTGCCCCAGGAGTACAGAGTCAGTAGTGACTGTGTTCGATTGATCCGAGGTAACTTTTTCCTCCTCCTCTCTTCAAAGTAACGTGAGCACATAGTGACGGCAGGCGTTTGTCGGGGTGACAAAGTGACGGGCGTTCGTCGAGGCCTTTCATCGGAGGTTGTCACGAAGTGTGATCACAGATGCTGTGTTATCTAGGTCAGGCGTTTAGACATGGAGGGCTCTGCCATTTTGATTCTAGTTGCTAGGCAGCACCCTTCTCTAATCTCCAGTACCAAAGTCTCTCCAGAGAGAGCAAGAGAGAGGGATCAACAAAAGAAAGAAGGAGTGACAGGAAAAACAACAACAAAGGGCTGTAAACGGTGCAGTGTCATCGTCTGGGTTCAGAAACATAGCCGGCACTGGTCGACGAGGGGGGTCAGCGGTGTGGAAGATCCTCGCTTCTTTAGATATAACACACAAACCTCTTTATCTAGACGTACAATCAAACCGTCTCTTTCTCACTCAAAGACACACACAAACTAAAGCTCTGCTTCAGAACTTTGCTGCCTATACAGACTTGCCTTCTAAGGTCGCATCCCTAACAGCGTGTCTACACCAATGCGACTGTAGTCACACCGCAACAGCTTGAGACTGTCTACTCTGGACATGACAAAGCAACCATTGCAAATTCATTTGTCCATTTGTTGGAGTACATCATAAATAGAATAGAGCATCAGTTTACTGTTTGGGATTTGTCATGTTGCATCCAGTGTAGACAGCAGCACTGATTTTAATGGGTTATACTGTCTTTTCGCATTGTGCCGCCCATGTCCATTGTAGACGTGGTGTAAGCAAAATGTGACCAATGAGGATCAATGTGGAATCTACTTCGTTACATTAGAAATGCAGTTTCCGAGTTCGAGTCTCTACTCGTTTCAGTTGACCCTTCGCAGGGAGTTTGGCGATCTGACCAATCATAATGCAGAATCTGTCATTTTTGTCCGACAAATGAAAAAGTAGATTAACTTTGGTGGACTTGACCTGTGTGTATTAACGTCTTTCCGCGTTGAAATACGATACCTTCTGATGTTCACTCATGTTTATTTCATGCTGTAACTAAAGAGGAAGAGATTATCGGTTTACATGCCGCTTGAACTGAGGCATTACAGCGATCTGTCACGACACATTAAACTATATTTATTGTAACCTGCTCTGTCTTGTCTGTCAGCACGTTGTCAGTTTTCTCTTTGCTCTGCGATGAATTTTTCACTACATGAGAACATGATGTGTGATGCGAGAGCAGCATGGCTTGTCAGACATAGCAACAGTAACTAAGGGGGGGCGGGTCATTGCGAACGGCCAATTGAGAATACAATTTCACAAGCCATTTGAGCGCTTTTCATACATATCATGCACACATTTAAGTTAATCTTCTAAAAACTTGTGGTGTATCCTTCTCCAAGTTCACAGCATCCTAGATACCAATAATTTAACAATTCATTAAAGAAGACTATTACGAAAATTAACCATGGTTTTACTACAAATAAAACCAAAAAACATGGTTACTATAGTTAAACCAAGGTAACCACAAATGAACCATGGTTTTGCTACGCTAACCATAGTTTAACTATGGTATTTGTAGTAAAACTGTGGTAATACAAATGATCATCAAAAAGCCAAAAACCATGGTTACTACATGAGTTTTACTGTAATAAAACCATGGTTAATTTTCATAAGAGGAGTCACTCTCTTGCCATCTGAAATTTCCATATGGATATAATCCCTGCTTTAAAAAAATAAAATAAATAATAATAAAAAAAACAATAGAAACCATCACAGAATTTGTAATGGTTTTACTGCTTGTAATGGGAATTGTACTGGTTTTAATGGAAACTGTAAAACTGTAATGGTCCCCTTTGGGTCTCTACTGTTAATTTGTCACTTTCTATTGGTGACTTGTTAAAACCACTAAATCCTAATGGAATATGTCCCAAAACACACCACAGAAAAGCATTTTTTAATGGTTTTAATGGTTAATAGTTGATGGTTTCTAATGGTTGTAATGGGATTTGTAGTGGAAATCATTAGAATTTCTGTGATGGTTTCTATTGGGGGTTTTTTTTTCAGCAGGAATGTTTAGATTCATGTTTTTTTTCTGTAGTATTACAGCACGCCGTTAGTGTATATTAGCACTGTTTGATGTTTTCTTTTGGCATCTGCTAGAGAATGCAACAGGAAACGGTGATACGTGACATCAGAATTAACAAGTGGATAGGCAGTTTCATACAAACAGTGCTGTTCATATAAAGAATATGAGACTAATTAGCATGTCACTAAGCTAACTACCTGATACTCTAACAAGCATAAAGCTGAAAGTGTACTTCTCTTATCTGTGTTCCACACGGAAGACTGTGTGACATAATGTTCTTAATGTTTGTGCACATTGTCTGACTGAGGATGATTTTTGTGACCACGCATCCTTGTGTACAAACAATAGAGCATGTGCAAAAAAAACAACAAAAAAAAACACTGCACTGTTATTGTGTTTTCATTGACTTCAGGTACCAGGGTCATTTTGAATGTCAATCAGATGGTCTCCTTCTGTCTAAGTGGCCAGTTTTTTGGCCAAAATAAACAGCATTGTTGACTTTATAGTGATAAAGAAAAAGTCTAGCTTTACAAGACCATTTAGCGGAATAGGACAACAAAGCAAATCAAAGCCTAAAAAAGTTGAAAGAATGGCTGCATTTTGCTCCTCAAGCTGGTGAAGAGATTAGAAAATTTAAGCTATAACTACATTGAAGGCAACAATACTGAACCATGAATGACAGAAACTTTTAATAAAGAGGCTGAAAGTGTTAAATGGCAACGTGAGCTTGTGACTGCAGCATAATAGTTTGATGCTCACCCTTCAGGGGCTCATTCTGAGAGAAAACTCGCCAGATCCTCCCTCCTCTCTTTCTGTACATCTCTCTATCTCTCTGCTTATCTCTCTCATTTCCATCGTCTCTAGAGATCGCAAAAATATTCTGTATATGTAGGCCTGTGTGTGAGAAAAAAACGAAGCAAAAGACATGGAGTGCAATGTGCTTGATGATGATACTTTAATCTTTTTTTCTGTTTCATGAAAATTTAGTTCAAAGCAGACTATTTTAAAACCATGAAGCGGAGATCAGTGAAAACTGTATTCAGAAGGTGGAAGAAATGAAATCACTTCAAACAAACACAATTGCACCATTGTGCCTCTGTACTCATTCCATACAGATATGAAACGGTTTACAGATGGAAATAAAGAAACATTATTGATTTTCAAACAAACACACACACAAATCAAAGCAACTAATTACAAACTAAATTCATCAACGCTTCAGACACAAAACCATGTAAATATCGCTGCTACAGTGCCTCGCGGAAGTATTCATACCCCTTCATTTTTTTCACATTTTGTTATGTTGCTGCCTTATGTTAAACTGCTTTAAATTACTTTTTTTCCACATCAATCTACACTCCATACACCATAATGACAAAGCAAAAGACAGGTTTTTAACATCTTTGCAAATTTATTAAAAATAGAAAACTTAAATGATTCCATTGCATGAGTATTCAAACCCTTATCTGGGACAGATGAAATTTAGCTCAGGAGCATTCATATCGCTTGTAGATGTTACTATACTTTGAGTGAAGATAACCTGTGTCAAATTCAATTGAATGGGTATGATTTGGAAAGGCACACACATCTTAATAAAAGGTCTAACAGCTGAAAATGCATATCAGAGCAAAAACCAAGCCCTGAGGTCAAAAGAACTGCCTGTAGAGCTCAGAAACAGGATTGCATCAAGCCACACATCTGGGGAAGAGTTCATAAAAAAATTCTGCTGCATTGAAGGTTCACAGAAGTGTGTCGTCTCCGTTACCCTTAATGGAAGAAGTTTGAAACAACCAGGACTCTTCCTAGAGCTGGCCTCCTGGCCAAACTGAGCAATTGATGGAGAAGGGCCTTGGTTAGAGTGGTGACCAAGAAGCTGATGGTCACTCTAGTTGAGCTCCATGATCATATGTGGAGACAGGAGAAACCTACAGAAGGACAAACATCACTGCAACACTCCACCAATCTGGGCTTTATGCTGGTATGGCAAGAATCAATCCTCTCCTCAGAGAAGACACATGAAAACACACTTTTAAAAAGTACCTAAAGGACCCTCAGACTCTGAGAAACAAGATTCTCTGGTTTGATGAACCTCAATTCCAAGCATCATGTTTGAAGGAAACCAGCTATGCTCATCACCTGCAGAGTACCATCCCAAAAGTAAAGTGTGCTGGTAGCAGCCTCATGCTGTTGGACTGTTCTTCAGCAGCAGGTACTGAGGGGCTTATCAGAGTACAAGAGAAGCTCAATGCACCAAAATATTGAGATAGCCTTAAAGAAAACCCAGTCCAGAGCATTAAGAACCTCAGACTGGGCAGAAGGCTCACCTTCCGACAGGACAATGATCCTAAGCACACAGCAAGAGTGGCTTATAGACAACTCCGTGAATGTCATTGAGTGGCTCAGCCACAGCCTGGGCTTGATCCCAATCAGATATTTCTGGAGAAACCTGAAAATGTGCATCTGCCCCCATCCAACCCGACAGAGCTTGAGAGGTGAAGGGGTGAGGTGAAGAATGCCAGATAATTGCCAAATGCTGATGTGCAAAGCTTGTCGCATCATACGCAAAAAGACTTGAGGCTGTAAAGGTGCTGAGTAAAAAGTACTGAGTTAAGGGTTTGAATACTTATGCAATGTACTTATTTCATTTTTTTATTTTTAATAAATTTGCGAAGTTGTGACAATTCTGTTTTTGCTTTTTCATTATGGTGTGTGGAGTGTAGATTGATGTGGAAATAAAAGTAATTTTAAGCAGTTTAACATAAGGCAGCAACATAAAACACGGAAAAAGTGAAGGGGTATGAATACTTTCACAAGGCACTGTAAGTTGGCAAATGGGATGATATTTTGAGATATTATTTAGATCACTTCTGAAACTCTAGAGGAGACATATGAAATTACTGGAGAAACATCTGAGAACAAGGAAACTTGGCTCACCATATAATTAATATGAGAAACCATATAACACCATAACTCATTTTGAATTTGTTTTTCCAGTGCAAAGGTCTTCCATATAATCACCATGATTTGGTCAAGATATCTGTGGCTAGTGAGTTCTATCTGCATCAGGGAGAGTTTGACTCAAGAAGAGTCAAGCCTTTGCCAAGACGTCTCATCCTGCACTCACTGCAGAAAAAAACCTCATCAAACAGACACACGCTCATATCTGAGAGAGCCGTGCTGATTGAACTCCAGTCCTCCACGCATTTGATCTAAACTTCTCCTCCCCTTCAAAGCATGCACACTTTTAATCCACTTACTTTTATTTTCTCATGTTACCTTCCTTGTCAAGGTCAGTCTTATAAGAATCCGTGTCTGAAGCGCTTATGAGCACAAAGCTTCAAATTATTTCACCGAGGTTTTGGTCATATATTAATATAAAACAAATTGTGCATGTTTTTCATTTTTATACGCATTCCAATGATATAAGACACTGAATACAGTACAAATTAGAGCCTGAGATGCTACAAAATAACGAAAAATGAAACATTGGAAATGTTGGAAATGGCAACGCTATCTCACGGCAATTCGTACGTATTTTACGAGGTGGCTAATTCGTACGAATTCATACGACCTCACTCGTACGATTTAGTACGATTTGTCTAAACCCCAGTGACGGGTAGGTTTAGGGGCGGGGTTAGGTCATTCATACAAATTCATGCGAATTGGCAACTCGTAAAATACGTACGATTTGGCAAAAATCGTATGAATTTGTACGAGTGAGCTCGTACGAATTCGTACGAATTAGCCACCTCGTAAAATATGTACGAATTGCCGTGAGATCGGGAAATGGAGATATTACATTGCTTCTTACAAGTTTTGTGCCACTTGTGAATGTGAAATGTCCTGTGAGTGGTGTCAAAAACATGTTCATTTTTATCCAAAACAAATGAACATGAATCTGGCAATATTTCATTTTACTGGTTGTTGTGCCTAACCTAGTGAAAAATAAATATGCTAAAATGTATTTGAAATATATTTATTTCATGCTAAGTATATACATTTACATATTTATGTACTTAATAAAAATATACTAAACTGGTACACTCAAAGTCTGCTAAAATGAAACAACTAATTTTGTACTTAATGCACTTTAATTGTGTGAAAGTAGTGCTGAAGTCCAACTAAATATATTTGATTGTGCTAAAGTGGAACTATTGCAAGTATACTTCAGGTAAACTTTAAATATCTTGCATTTAAAGACCAATATTATTGAAAGATCATACAATCCTCATCAGTAGTGACATTAAAACACATTTTAGGCTTAATATTAAGAAATGTGCGTTGTGCACAAGTAGTACTCCAAATAAAATTTGATTATAATTTTTATATCAGCAAGTTTCAGCGATATGTCAGTAAATATGTTAATAGATTTGATTATACTCAGTATGAAATAAATGTGTTTTAATGATATGAATATAATAAATTACTAGGGCGTTTAGGCAGTTTGAAATTGAATTGTCCCACTACAATTCAAATTGAAGTAATGCTAAAAGGTTAAAGTTGCAATTAAATGAAAATTCACTGTAACCATTTTCTAAGTTCATGTTATAGATCTTATTGTTAATTTATCTGTGCATTTGTTTAAATTTTTTTTTTTAAATGTTTTGACCTTGTAATGTTTGTTTGAAATGTCATAACCGTATCTTACACTCGGGATGTGTCACTATATGGAAGAATAATATGTCGCTATTTTTGTTTCATCGCAACTTTAATTTTCTAATGCATTACACCTAACAAACCTAACAAATGGTCAAAAAAAAAAGGGTTTGCATAACTTTCGGAAAATGCTATTCACCTCAGGTTGTCAAACTAAGCTATTTTATTTTACATTTATTTTATAACATGACATTTGAAACCATTTGTAACCCTAACAGACAAAATGTATAAAATTAACACATATATTGGCCAGATAAATTTAATTTGAGTTCTGTTGGTTTGTAGCTGCTGATAATCTTATATTTCCTATTAATTAAAGGAAAATATTTGTTCTTCTTATAATAACTTTGTGAACAAGACTGAATGCCTGATCTTGCCTCTACTTCTTTGAGAAAACTAATTGAACGCCAGAGTTTACCCTATACATGATAAGTGCCACAAGTATCAGTGAAGAATAGCCTAAACATTGCACAAATCCACGTATTGCTTGCTATGCTACAGCACGCCTTTGTGTTAACGGCACTGAGAGTTAGACTTTCATGTCCCTTTCTCCTATTCATTCTCTCACCCTTTTATTTCTGTCTCTTGTTGTGGGGAACCGTGTAGGGGTGTAGATAATGCTTTTACAGAACTTTATAATGAAGTTAACCCTCTCTTTTCCTTCTCATTCTAACCATCACCTTCATTCCGCCAAAGCCCCTGAAGAGAAGAGTAGGGGGTCAGAGGTCAGTATGCATCTGTATGGTGAGAAAAGTTTGAATGGGGCTCTGCAATTAAGCAAAGCCTCGGCAGGAACATCGAAGGCTAATATTCAGACTTCAGACCTTATATTTTGGTCTTTCATCAACAGTTTAAAGACAAACTATTCTGGAGCCCCTTTTAGTTGATTGTTATGATGAATAATCAGGTCTCTTAAAAGACCTGTCCTAATTTATAATTTTAATAAACAAATGTGGTTTGATGTTATCTGTCAATCTAGTGAGTGGTCTTGCGGCACATTGCCTACATAATCAGTTATTGCTAAGCTAAAACATATTATAAGCAAACACAAGTATTAGGTAATAGTAAAAACAGACCATTTTCAATTATATCAAATGATTTGTGTGTCTCTTGCTTTGTCTGCCGTTCTGGATTATTATTTTTGATGAGCTTTTGTAATGCATGCCTATGAATAGTTTCAAATGGATCATTTGTGAGGTTTTTATGAGATTTTACATTGCCTTCTCCATATGCTACCTCAATGCATTATGCTTAGAATTTGGCCAAAATAAACTGTTGGCTGAATAATTCTGCTGAACAAGACCGTATTCAAGCATAATTACGCTTCCCACGTCATGGAACAGTTTCACGATGGAATCGTGCCTACTATACTTTAAGATGCTCTGTAGGATTTGGAACAAAGTGCATATGTTTCTCACTACCCAACAATATGAGGCATGTATTCTCTGTTTAGCACCCCTGCTGAAGGCAGAATGGTGCTTCCCTGCAGTGCAATTTGGGATGTAAAGGGGGTAGAGAGGGAGGTTCTCATTTGAAGCACAGCCCATATGGACCTCTGTGCACAGTGACCTGTAAAATGCGCTGTGTGCTGTTGAATATGGTTAGGATGCTGATGTCTTCACGCCCCTTGTTTTGAGAGAAAAGTCCCTTTTCTATGGTGAAAGATTGAAATACGGTCCTATTCATTTGGAAAGTTCAAATTTTGGTCTTCCTTCTTTGTGCATCTCGTCATCATCTCTTTCTGTGCGTGCCTCTGCATGGAGTTACAAACCAAAGTTTGAGTGGAGTATGTTCATGTAATACCACCAGTCAGAACAACAGAAGGCTAACGGATGCTTATTTCTGTCCATCCCACAATTCCTCCTTTGGCCAAACTCGGCCAACCTTTGGCCATTTTCTTCACCATAGTTATGCAGAAGATGAGTTGTTTACCATTTCAATTTTAGATGAACTTTCTTTTTCTTAATTAATTTATTATATTTAATTTATGAAATCCATTCTGTACCAAAACATCAGGACTACATAGACATGTGGATCAGACTCTTTTTTTTTCATTGCCAGTGACCAAAATTCACTGGGAACCAACCGCTCTGTCTAACTGCTTCCCAACAGCCACAGCGCTATCTGCCTCCCTGACAGCCATCAACAAAGCAGTGGTGGTACCATGATCTAATGGTTAGCACTCTGGACTTTAAATCCAGTGGTCTGAGTTCAAATCTCTGTGGCACCTGTGTGTCTTCTTGCAGCAGGAAGAGAAAAAAAAGCGCAAGTCTGGCTTTGCTCCTGGTGAGCCTATAAGTGATTAGTCTTTGTGGCCCTGTGACCAACAGCTGCTCCTGTCAAGGTTCCATGGTGTAATGGTTAGCACTCTGGACTCTGAATCCAGCGATCCGAGTTCAAATCTCGGTGGGACCTGTTTTGCCATGAACATGCGCGAACACCGATCCGTCAAACTTGTCAGCAGCAGTGAGCCCCAAAAGCTCATGTAGGGAGTGTCACTTTGTAGCATCAAAGCACAGTCTGTCTCTTAAGGGAAGTGAGTGTAAAAGGATCAGACTCAGGTTGGAGAATGCGGGCATCAATCCCACTACCGGCTAAGCAAGTACTCTACCATTTGAGCTAATTCCCCTGGCTGCGGCAGAGCAATGTTCATCGCTCCAAAAGGAGGAGTGACCGAAAAGAGGCCATCTCTCCTCTGTGATGGCATCGTTGCACTAGCCACCATTTAGTCAACCGAGAGATTGTGCTTTTGTTTTTAAGGACCTTCTTGGTCTTGTTACCCCAGTATATATGTGTGTAGATTCCTGTATTATGTACGCTACCTTTGGATTGACCAGGTCATGCATCCAACTTCTCTCTGATTCCCACAGTGGCTTAAAGTCTAAGGGACATCTGGCCGTTTCAGCTGTCCTCCCTAAGATCCCTCTTCATGGTAGGTCCAGCCCCATTTTTAAAATGATGAATAAAGAAAATCATTTTAGAAAAACTTCAACAATGAAAGCATAACTTTATCTTGACAAAAAGAACATTTAAATTGTGTATGTTATGTATAACCCAATTAAATGTATCTAATTAATCAAGATGCAAAATGAACTACATTAGCGGTCAAAAGTTTGGAATAGTTAAGATTGTTTAATGTTTTTGAAAGAAGTCTCTTCTACTCACAAAAGTGTTTACATGTTTATTTGATCAAAAATACAATAAAAAACAGTAATATTGAGAAATATTATTACAATTTAAAATAGTGTTTTCTATTTAAATATATCTAATAAAATGTAATTTATCCCTGACAAAGTAAAATTTTCAGCATCATTACTCCAGTCTTCAGAATCTTCAGAAATCATTCTAATCTGCTGATTTTGTGCACATTTCTTATGATTTGTTATAAATTATTATTGGTGCTCAGTTATTAATAATGGTTTTTGTCATTATCAATGTTGAAAACAGTTTTTTCAGTTCAAAAGAACAGTATTCATTTGAAATAGAAATATTTTGTAACATTATAAATGTCTTCAATGTCACTTTCGATCAATTTAATGTGTCCTTGTTGAAGAACAGTATTATTTATTTATTTATTTGTTTGTTTGTTTGTTCTTATTTAGCCCAAACTTTTGAACCTTAATATTTTTTTCTATCTTTCAGGTGTAGAAGCAATAAATAAAATATCCTGCCTTTCAAAATGCAATTTTCAGTCTCTGCAATGAATTAAGAGAAGCACTTCAACCAAATCTCAACTTTTTACCGTCATCAAATCTCTATTCTGGACCACAGTTCTGGTTCTGTACAGAGTTGAGTACTATGACTCTAAATTCAGTTCTAAAAATGGGAAAAGTAGCTTTGCACAAATATACCTCTATGTGCGTATACATACAATGCCACAGAGTACAGGCTTGTCAACATTGCTACCCTGGCTTTTTTTGCCAGTTATTTTGGCAGCCATTGCGAATCGTTGAAAGGCACATTGTTGAGTAAGAACATAAGCTGAACCATAAATGCCCAACAGTTTGTAATTAAAGTACAAACATCTGGAAGTGCTGGTCTTGTACTTGTACTACATGCTGTACAACATAACATGCTAAGCAAATAACAAAGAAGCTGTTTAGAAAGCCAGCGATAATTCTGTTTTCTCCTGTGATTTTATTTGAAGCCAAACGATGATGACCTTTGATCTTTTTCTGCAACATCCACGGTTCCCAGGGTGAGACTGCGTGAGAGCGGCGTTCTCTCCTGTCGCGTTTTACGCTGTGCTGCCGGATATGACTCGCCATTCTGTACTAATTACCCCTTTCCTGCACTTCTTTATGAGACGTGTTTGCTTTGTGCAGTGCATCTGGCTCTGTTTACTGTACAGCACAGTCGCTTGTAAAGTCCGCCTGCTCTATAGGGGGCCATGTCAGCATTAGTGCCCATTAGCAGTTCCCAGACCCCAGAGTCTACACTAACCACAACACATGGGACAAGTCCTCCTTCAGTTTGTACTCAGAGTATGGCTTTCCATAGATGTTCCAAAACCTAGTGAGCTTCCTTTTTATGTACTGCTATCTACAGCATCCTAACCAAAGTGGAAATTAATAATTGATGGATTTGGAGCATTTTATGTAGGAATCAACACAAACAGAAGACTCAAAACACTTAAATTTTACATTAGCTTGTTGCTAAGCTCACAAAGTGATGGTTTAATAAGCAAAACTAAGCATAGTCAATGTTTTCAATAGATTAAATTTTATCTTTGAATTTCATTAAATTCATAGATGCCAGCTTGCATTTTTTACTGAGATTATTGCAATGCATTCTGGGATTGCCTTGTCTGCAAAGGATTAGTTTCAGCCTCAGACGTCATGCCCACGGACTGTTGGCTGAACGTCTGATGCGTATAGCAAACTAAATTGGAAAAGCTTCAGGAGTTTCGAAGTCGTCATTAGATTGGTTGAATTACACAGGATTTCTGAGAGATGTGTGTGTTGTGTTCTTTAACATTCCACCTGGAAACAAAGATGGTATGATGCCAAACCCCCTCATGAATGAAGAAATCCGTTGTGTTGACAACTGTGACAATGAGCACTTATCAGGATCAACTAAACCCTAGATTTTAAAAAAGTATGTGAAATATGTAAAGTTTGCACCATAGACTAAAGTTTTACACACCGGTCTGTTATTGTGGTGACACTTCCATGCCCCTAAACATGACACGGTACAAAACTAAATGGGTGAATGCAGTGAATGCTACTGGTTCAAAATCCCGCTTCACAACGATGAATTTTATGCTGTGTTCATGTTGTGCCTGAATTACCATAATTTCATAACAGTTTCAGACTGTACCCTGAGCTGTTCACATTCTCAGATTTTCTTAGAAATTATCTGTTTCTATGGCAAAACTTTTACACTTAAAGGGTCTTAACGCTTAAAGATATAGTTCACTCAAAAATGAAAATTCTGTCATCATTTACTCACCCTCATGTCGTTCCAAATCTGTGTGGAACACAAAAGAAGATATTTTGAAGAATATTGGTAGCCAAACAGTTAATACTACAGTTAATACTAGTCCCTTTCAAGGAAACTCCGTTCACTTGGCAGGCATATTTATAACAGCAGCTATTTCCAAGACCAAGTCCTATCTACTTGAATGAGAGAATCCTGAAATCTGGAAAAACTGCTTGCCACACTCACATTCAAATAACATATTTCAAATCAGCAATAAAATCTGACATGAACGATCCAATAAATGTTGTTTTTTTATGGTCAAATTGCATAAAAAGCATATATGTCAGGGCAATGTGCATGTGCAGTCCTAAGCACATGTTTTTCGAACAGTTTCTATGGGTATGCAGTTCAGTGATGCGATGACTTTACTAATTGGGTCTTTAATTTAGAAGGCAGGACTTTTTCTGCCATATTGTGAGTAGCACTTTTTCCATTCATGGTAATTTGATTGCATCGTGTTGTCATACCTAAAGTCTTTGACTAGACTTTTCATTCCACTGACTTCCATTCATATGTATGCAAATGAGACAGGAAACGCTAGCTTTCATCACGAATTTCATCGCGTTCCAAAGTTCAAATTTGAACTCTGAATTCATATCAAGTGAAGACATGTGACCAATAGAACACTGATTCACATTGTGATATCTTAGCATATCATGTGACAGATATTTTGATAATTAAAAGAATGCAGACTTTAAATTTACAGGATTGCGGTGTTGCAGTAAAACTGAGAAGATTGCATATTTTTACATTTTAGTATTATATACTGAATTTAAAAAAAAAAAAAAATTTTTTTTTAGAATGTTGGTAGCCAAATATTTTGATGACCATAGACTTCCAAAAAAAAAATCTATTTCTAAAATTTTAGAAATAGAAGAAAGTAAGTTTGGAATGATATAATGGCTTTATTACTAGCTATTAGCTTTAATAAAATGGCATATCAGAAATATCAGCCATTTTGTTAGTTTTTACCCAACATCACAACAATCAAACAAGTTGGAATGTTCGTAAAATGATGTTTCTCCAAATTGAAATTAAAAGTTTGACAAAGATGTGAACTGATTTTACTTGTAATTTATGCAGTTTCAACTGTTGGGAATGCAGTATCAATTATAAAAGGTGTACTAATTGGTCATGTTAAGATGAATTTTAACTTTAATTGTATACAGACAAATGATTTCGGAACCTGTCACATCAAGCATAGGTTTTGAATCTTAAAGAGAGCATATTGTTGAATACATGCAGTCTAGGCAGGCAGGAGGGTTTTGGAACAGAGATGTTTTGTGGTATTTTTGATGCTATGAGACGTTGAACATAAATGAGGCATTAACATGGGCAGCACAATGTTTTCACACATTCAGTGCTCTTGTACCAGGCCTATGTTTTGCTTGGCTCTGCTAGAGGGTCATAGAAGTAATAATGTCCCGTTGTCTTTCAGCAAGTTTATCATGCCCTCTGAATCACGGTGGAGTAAGCATGTGTGTGAGAGGGCGGAGGAACAGAGGGGGTCAAGAGTGTGTGTGTGTGTGTGTGTGTGTGTGTGTGCATGTGCACGCATCCATGTGTGATCCTGTAAAAGTGTATGTTTGTACACAAAGAGGGGTGGTATGCTGAGAGAGCACTCGGACTAAGTCCACCGCAAAGCACGAGATGAATTCTGCCAGAGTCTCAAGTGTCATAAAGACAGTGTTGGGCCAAGAGTGTATGAGTGTGTATGGGTGTATGATAGGGTCAAGGGATTAACAGCTGGCATAAGAGTCTCAGTGCCGCTAGACACACACAAAACAAACACAAACACTCTCCTGTAACACAATCAAAGCTGTGGCGAGAGATCTGCTACTAAAATAAATGCAGCAGGAGGGGAACAGTGAGACAGGGAAAGAGAGAGGGAGAGTATTTATGTTTGTGCAGTAGAAAGTCAGACTGTCTGCACGCACAGAAAGAGGACATAGAATAAGAGGCATCCATTTTTACATTGTCTCTAGAAGACAAGAGTGGTGCTTGCCTGCCCACAATGTTGTAGTTGGCGTGATCTTTTTTCCATGAATACTCATGTGTCTATGATATTCTGGTGCCTAGATATGGCTGTGGCCCTCAGAGGCCCCACACATGGCTTCTCTCCACTGACTCAAATCAACTCCAACACTAGGCTAGGATGTTCTGGGTGGTTTCCAGGGTGTTGATATGCAGTCTTTGTTAATGGATGCTTGCTTGGTGGTTGATAATTGGACCACATCAAAGGTTTTAAGTATTCTAAGTGTGTACTAGGGTGTTGATATGAGGCTTTTCTTATGTTTCTGTGTTACTAGGATGTTCTGAGTGTTTTTAGTGTGTTAATGTCCAGTTTCTGTGGTTGTGTAAGTAGTTAGGGTGAGAATTTCTGGTCATTAATTTTTTATCTTCTGGTCAGACAGGATGCATTTCCCATTTCTGACAGAAGATGTACATTTTCCAACTGGCATATTAAAATAGATTCTTTTGAGTGGAGCAGTAAGTAATTGGATTAATATTAAGTGTTAATAATTAAGTATTATTTTATATATAATCTTTATAAATGGCAGGTCAACAGTTTTACTAGCCATTGCCATCCTCATCAATGAAGTGAGATTATCTGTAGTCAGCACAACATCACTTGCACCACTGTTTCATTAGGCCAAAACAGATTTTAATTTTATCGTGTGTTGCAGATTTTATTTTCTGCGTTACAAGCAACCTAGTAAAATATGCTCAAAACTTATGCTGCACTAAGATGGACTGAAGACAATACCAATTTGTTAGGATATGTTTCCACTCCAATTTGTTGTTAATATAAACGTTTAAATGGTGGTGTGACCACTGCTGGGGGTAACATATTACAAGTAATGCTGGTTATGTAATCAGATAAGTAACTAAGTAATGCAATTAGTTACTTTTTTATGAAGTAGTGCATTACTTTTAAAAATTTCCCCCTCACTAGCTGTGATAGATCACGACAGATGACAGACAAAAGCACATGACAGATAAAATAAGACATCACTAATAAGTTGGACAAAAAATATAATGAACATAGTGCATAATTTGTTAGCAAAAGTAGAATTTTGGTTGGTAGCCATTGACTTTCTTAGTATTTTTACGTTAATCATTTAAGTTAAGAAGCATCTCAAGAAATATCAATTCATATCACATATTTAAGCTACTTTTAAAAACTTATGGTGTACCCTACTGAGCTCACAGCATCCTGGACACCATAATTTTAATGATTCATAAAAGATGAATCACTGAAGGCTACTGAGATTTTGGTGTGGAGATAAAGCTTAAGATCATGATTTTTTGATACTTTGAGTGTATATTAGCACAGTCTGTTGTTTGCTTATGGCGTCCGATAGAGTGTTTGGGCCTAAAAACTGTGATGCACAGTCCTTGTTCTAAGAGGATGCAAACTCAAACGAAAGCAAGAGCACCTTCAATTGTAGCTGTAATAGACTGGCAAAACAGATTTGGCAAATGCTCCAGTGCATATTTTTGTTTCTATTTACAATGTATTTTTGCAGCTTTGAGCAATGTAACCAATCACAGACATATTTGTTGATTTCTTGAACACAGTGGACAATCAGAGGTGCTTGATTTGGTCAGAATCCACTCACAGCTGGAAACAGCATATAAATGTGAGATTCACTCTGGAAATTGCAATGATGAGAAATAACCATAGCAATTGACAGGGCAAAAAAATGCATGTGCATTAAGGCTAGAGCAACCATACTAAATTCAGAAGCACCCTCATGTGATTTGATTCTGGAACCAGACCTGGTGATACATGACGTCAGTCTTGACAAGCGGATTGGATGAGAGGCGTGCTACAAATAACATTTAGTGAAGTTTTGCTCATGGAAAACAGCAAAAGATTGATTTTGGGAGTTGAGAATTGATATTGAGTCATCAACATGAAAATAGATGTATTTCAATGTATTTAGCACACATCTCTTAAGGAAGCTACACAGTTATAATTCATGTCCCTTCAACACAAATTCAGCAGGTTAATACCTAGGGTTAGTGGGTCATTCAAATCCCCAACCCGGCATATGAATAATTAGAAACAGTGATCCTTGACTTTTCAAACAGCACTAATTAGTAAGACATTGATGGTGCTAAAATCACACTTGAATATTTATTCTCAAACTAACATCTGGCCACTTTTGCTGTGGACACGTGAAGGATTGTGTGAAGAGGTGTGTATTTTCCATGTGGTGTGTGAGCAGGACAGGGGTTAAGGGGTCCAGCCCCCAATTTATTTGGAGTGTTAGTTTTTAATTAAAAGTGTAAGTGATGCCCCTCGGCAAGGGCAGAACCTGTCTGTGTTTGTCTTCAGGATGGATGTCAGACGAGACTACACGAAGGGCATCTGTCCATGTGTGTGGAACAGAAAGGGAGTTAAAGGCTTTGCAAGGCCACACTGGAGCCGCTGAGGGTGCGAAATCTCTCCTCTCTCCTCCTCTTCTCTCCTTCTCGCTTCTGTTTGTTTTGTCTTCCCTAGCCGAGCGGAACACCTTCATGGTTTCGCACAGAAACTCTTTTGTCTCAACCCCTCCTCCCTTTTCTCCATGTCTGTCCACAAATAAATTAAGAGAGAAATACAGTACCTGTAGGACTGACTGATGATCTGGTATTAGTCATATTTTGCATTAATAACATTTCATAATAATGCGATTCATTACGCACACATTATTAATATTGCATGACGATGCATATATGACATAGTAGATGAACCGCATTGACCATTTATGGTTGTATAAATGTTACAGATCCAATTTGGAAGGCCGTCCATCATCACCTCTCTTGCTATTTAGTGCTCTTGGGGATGAAACAGAGTCTTTCCCATGCTGCCTCATGTGAGTGGGCATCTGTATGACTAAGTGGTGGGTACCGGTGTGGTTGGAATGGTAAAGGTTAGTGTGCGCAGACGGAATGGGGCCTGGAGAGGTTTTCAATTGGCTCTTTCAGGCAAAGAAACACAGGCAGTGTGTGCCTAGATGGACTCTAAATCAGAGCTCATAGTTGAGTCATAGAGGTTGATTGGGTCAGAGATACAGTTCCTGTTTTCTTCAGGTGAGAAAATCATTAAAAGTAATGTGGCAGAGCCGTGGTTCAGTGATGTTATTAGATGATAATTATTAGATAAATATGAGATCATTTCGGATACTTTTATTCTGCAAGGATGCATAAAATTAATCAAAAGTGATATTAAAGATATTTATAATGTTGCAAAAGATTTCTATTTCAATTAAATGCTGTTCTTTTGAAGTTTCTACTCATCAAAAAATCCTGTAAAAACAAATGTCGTTTCCAGAAAATCTTAAGCAGCACAAATGTTTTCAACATTGATAATAATAAGAAATGTTTCTTAAGCAGCAAATCAGCATAATAGAATTATTTCTGAAGGATCATGTGACACTGAAGACTGGAGCAATGATGCTGCTGAAAAATTCACATTTACCATCACAGGAATAAATAACTTATTAAAACATAGAAAACGGTTATTTAAAATGATAATATTTCATAAGATTACTGTTTTTATTGTAGTTTAATCAAATAATGCATCTTCGGTGAGCATAAGAGACTTCTTTCAAATTTAAAAACATTACAAACTGCAAACATTTATATGAGCGTTTTACCACGCACATAAAATAACATCTTCACGCTGCTGACCCATGCCTGCACTGCCAAGTCCAGCACCAACCACATCATCAAGTTTGCTGATGACACAACGGTGGTAGGTCTCATCAGCAACAATGATGAAACACCCTACAGAGAGGAAGTGGCACAACTGGTTGAATGGTGTGGTGCAAACAACCTGTCCCTCAATGTGAGTAAGACAAAGGAGGTTGTGATGGACTTCAGGAGAGACCACTCCCCACTGACCATCGACAGCTCGACTGTGGAGAGAGTCAGCAGCACTAAATTTCTCACCTGGACCACCAACACTACATCACTCTCCAAGAAGGCACAACAGCGCCTACACTTTCTCCGCCGACTTAAAAGAGCAAGTCTCCCACCACCCATCCTCACCACTTTTTACAGGGGAACCATTGAGAGTGTGCTGACCAGCTGCATCACTGTCTGGTACGGGAACTGCAGTACTGCTGACCGCAAGACCCTACAGCGGACAGTGAACACAGCTGCAAAGATCATCGGTGCCCCTCTCCCCTCCATTCTGGATATCTTCCTTGCACGATGCTCCAGCAAAGCCAACAGTATCGTGAAGGACCCCACCCATCCCTCCCATTATCTCTTCCAGCTCTTGCCATCAGGAAAACGGTACCGGAGCATCAGAGCCCGCTCTGCAAGACTGCTCAACAGCTTTTTCCCCCAGGCTGTGAGAGCCCTCAATTCCAATCACATCACCCCCCTCTGAAACCTCATCCACAACCCTACCTCCTGAAACCAAGATCCTCTCAACCCCCCCACCCCACCACACCACATGTAAACCGTTGAAAACCTCAAAAACAATGTGCAATTCTGAGTGTGCTACACACAGGTGAGTGGGCTGGACAAACCACCTGTAGAAAAACACACTCTTCCCTCTTTATACGCACCAGACACTTCTTATAAACACTCCATGTTTCAAGGAAAACATTGTGCAATTCTGAGTGTGCTACACACAGGTGAGTGGGCTGGACAAACCACCTGTAGAAACACACTCTTTTTCTCTCTAAATGCACCAGACACTTGGTGGATTTCCTGATTTTAATTCAGATTTTTTATTTACTTTGAAATTTTTTAAAAATCTCTCAGTCACAGGCATAGGTACTTGATGTAACCTTTCTAAATATATGTGTTTTAAATTAAACTAAAATCAGATTTATTAAGCAAGATCAAAAATTGTTCATTTCTTAGAAATCATCTTGTGTTGATTTCCATCTGTAGGTGCCATATTAAAGTTGACCTTGCTGAGCTCCTGCATCCGCACCCACACCCACACCGTCCTGTCGCAGTGCCCAGACTGGGTCTCCTGTCGCTGGGCTGTGGCAGCCACCAGACCTGTCTGGGTATGATTACCTTCACATCTGTAATGAATTATAGCTCCTTCTGCCATTCAAAGACTTCTTTATAGGCCTGCGGGTCCCTTACTGCTCCATATTAACACACATACACACTCACCTCTTCACACTCCTGTGAACGCCAAAAGCACAAACACACTATTCACCGAAAAAATTATCCTATGTAAACAAATACCTTTACAAGAACACAAAAATCACAGACTCGGCCCCCACACACACACCCTCTCTCCTGAATTAAAAGGTCTCAGTTACACAGTCTTACAATTCCACTGAAAAATCCTCCCTTTTCCTGCAGCTCCTACTAGACAGCTGCTTCTTTAATGGCTCGTTTGAGCTGCTTTGTGTGTGTGGGTAGAGATTCCTTTCTATTGTCACGCACTTTGATGTCTTCATATTTAATTCCCTCTCAACTGTGCCGCACACACACACAATGCTAAATCCAATCTCTATTAAACCTTGGTGTAAGAACAATATGCTGCTCTGCATCAGAAACAAACCCAATTCAAACATGTCCAAGTAAGACACGCTTCCTTTGTTTATATAACCACCACTGCGTAAACAACATGTACCTATACATGGTGACGTTCAGAATGGAATATTACCCAGCTGCATATTGCACAGTAAGTTATTTACTGTCTAACTCACTCAGTGAAAATAAGAATGGATACAGGGTCTCAAGGGTCTTAAACATTCAACAAGTATGAAGAGCAAGAAACATCCATGAAGCACATTTATATATAAAAAATAATTCAAAAGTCATGCAGTGGAACGGCCACAATGATTCCAATTCAGTATGCGTATATTCTGATGAATTCTTCATTATAGGCTACATTTTTAAGTGTAAAATATTCTATCAATTTTAATGAATGGTAGATTTTCAAATTCAATTAGAAATATCTTAAAAAGGAAAATAAATTTCAAATAAAGTGCTGAACACACCTAAACCAGCTAAAATTAAAGTTTTGAGGGTTACTTGTTAATTATGCTGCATTCAAGTCCTCCTGGGACGTTCTCACTTACGAGCTGACAAATCGTAATTACGATGCGTTCAAGTCACTTTGGTCGGAACAAGATGGCGATTTAACTTTTCTACATAAAATTCAATGATTTTTTTTAACTCCACATCTAAAAAATGATGAATAAAGAATATGCATCATTGTTTTTGCTTTTTTCTGTTTTTATTCAATTTATTAAGGTGGTGTAAACTCATTATATATTCTATGGTAATTATACAATAATATAATATTTTGTATAACTTATACAGTTTTATTGTACATTACAAAAAAAATCATTTTATTAATTTCAACAAATTCACCATCAATACAGATGCTGCATATCTATAGTCTTTGGCTGCGTCCATTGCATCTGACATGTTTTTTCACTGACGCCCCCAACTCGGAAACTCAGGGCTTAAAGAAAATTTGGAGTTTCCCGCTCGTAATAACTGTGGTGGCGTTCAACTTGTAAATAAGATGTATCTGACATGACTTGAACGCATCATTAGACAGGTGTAGTGGAGCAGGTTTGCAGGATAGGAGCTCTCCAGTCATAGCTCAATCGGATTGAGATCTGGGGAATCTGGTAGCCAAGGCAAAACATTGAACTCTTTGTCATGTTCCTCAAACCATTCCTGAACTATTTTTACATTGTGGCAGAGTGCATTAGCCTGCTGAAAGAAGCCACTGCCATCAGGGAACGCCACTGCCATGAAGGTGTATACATGGTCTGCAACAGTCTTTTGTTATTGTGATGTCCAAGCAACACCTTACATGCCCATTGTGGGTACTTTCGGCAGTGAACATGGGTTATCATGGGCAATCTGACCTGTCTGTGATGCACTGTGTTCAGACACCGTTTTATCATGGCCAGCATTTAGTTTTCAGTTTTAGCTTGCCTTTGCTCCCCATGTGCATCAGTGAGCCTTGGGCACCTATGACCTTGACGTCCGTTTACCGGGTGTCCTTCCTTGCCACTGTTGGTAGGTACCCAGTCACTCTAGCCATCACTATTTTTAACCTGTCAAAGTCACTCAGATCTTTTCGCTTGCCCATTTGTTCTGCTCCCAACAGATCAAATTCAAGAACTGACTGTTATTACTTTCTCTAGATTGATGTGCTGTAGCAGGGGCAGTCATGGCCTAATGGATAGAGAGTCGGACTTGTAACCCGAAGGTCGCGGGTTTGAGTCTCAGGCAGGGATTGTAGGTGGGGGGAGTGAATGTGCTCTCTCCACCCTCAACACCATGACTGAGGTGAGACCCTTGAGCAAGGCACTGAACCCCCAACTGCTCCCGGTGTGTGCACTTGGCTGGGTTAAATGCAGAGCACAAATTCCGAGTATGGGTCACCGTACTTGGTCACACGTCACGTCCTTATGCATACGTCTAAGTGTACAGTTCTCACCAGGGGTCTTGTAACCCCAAAACTTGGAAGGCTGCATTCTACAAGAAACAGTAAAAGCTTCATAAATCCCTGTTAGATCTGTGCAAAGTTCATTTTTCATAAATATGAAAATATGTGCGTGGGAAGTGCCGTGCAGGACATTCAGTGCCCTTTTTGTGTGTACACAACATTTAGACACGAGGCCCCTGATGTAGAGGCTCTCAGACTAGAGTTGCTCAAGCTTATTTCTTTCAGCTTTAAAGACAAGCACCACAAAGTGTTTGATCTCCAAAAGAGGATGACCAGCGCAGGAAAGACAAGAGAGTGATAATCTCTCGATTTCAAAGATGTGACATTTTCCAGTGACCTTATGGAGAATATAACAGTTTCCTGAAAAAGCAGGTCCATCATGGTCATTACGGTGGCATTTTAGCCTTGATCTGCCCAGAAGAATATTACAAAAGATATGCTGAGATACCAAAGTATAAAAGTGACATAAAAGCTATTTCTATAAGCTACTCTGCCCAGAATAAAGCAGGATTCAATCAGACAGGAACAGAGGAAGATGCAGCAACACTATGACCCTCAATCAACAGGCCTGTATCTATCTCCATTCTTTCTTCTGTGTTCTTTCAATCCAAGCACTTCAAATATTAATTTCTCTCAGGTTTTAGCCTAGTCTCTGTCCTCAGTGGAAAGTCTGGAGCCAGGCTGGCTGAGCGGCGACGTGAGGAAGGGCAATTACCTTCTGCCACCCGAGACTTCCAACAGAAACACCAGTGTGCGTAATTAAAGAATGAATGGCGGACCTCTCTCTTTACTCTCTCTCACCCTTTCATGATCAGGGCCCCATTACGCGTGGACAGGAGGAGCTCCGGGGGCCAGTGCAGGAACGTCTTTCATGAAATAAAAGACAAAAAAACCTCTCCAAATTACGAATGCCGCGCTTTCACCATGAACCACGGAGTAAATCTAAGGCTGTTTTAAAACATAGCTGAGCTCTTTCAAGGAAACACTGCATAGTTACAATCACACTTGATGACTGATTTAAACAGTTCGACATTAGCATGTTGCTAAGCTAATTACAATACATCTTTTAAAGTATAATAATAAATACATAATCAAATATTGGGTAAATTTTTGAATTTTTTAAAAAAATTGATCAACATTTTGAAGTAATTAATGTTGAATAAAATGAAAATTCACCATATTTACAAATGCAGGTTTTTGGGCTTATTGCAAATGCTTTTTTTAACCACAATTTTTAATCAAAATATAGCTGAAACTTATGGTAATACAACAGACTTTCATTTATCTGCCTCCATTTTTGAGTACATTTTTTTTAGTATAAAAAAAAATCTATTAGTCTTATCACAACACGAAAATAAAAGATGTTGATACTTCCGTTTCATCACAACTTTAACTTTATAATCAACATTTCTTGTCTCATCCAGCATTTTTATTTTAGTCCACTGAGATGAATCATGGATTTGGATTTCACAAAATATGCAGTATACTATAAACTTAAGTGAGAATTAGGTATCTTAGAAAGCAAAATCACCCTTCCTGTGTAAAGGACATCCATAATTTCTTAAAAACCATGTAGCTTTTGAAATGAATCCCAACTATGATGACCTATTAAAATTTATGGTTCAGGTAAGAGAAACCAGAGGGGATTAGAGACGATGACAAATCTTGGACATAGTACAATGTTTTATTAAAAAGTAAAGAAATTACACAAAAGGGGAAGAAAAAAATAAAAATAAACTATTGGCCCCCAAATCCTCCTGACCCTCCCTCCCTGCCCCTTGCTTTTATATAACACAAGATTTTACAACTGGCAGTGACACTGAAGGGGTCTTTAAAAAAGAAAACACTTTGAGAAAACTGAATGAAGTCTTAGGAAATCTGTGGGTGCAAAAAAAGTGTAAGGATATCCTTAAAGTTTAGTTTCCCCTACCAGGTCGTGGAGCTATAAATACATATGAAAACAGCTTTGACCACCACTACTACCTCCTACCTGAAAGAAAGCATTTACACCTGTGAGACAACTCACTTTCCAAGCCCGCCAATCTTAAAGGTACATACCATTCAGTATGTTTTACCGATGTCTATGAAAATGGTACTAAACAAAAAAGGTATAAAAGAAATGATGTCAAGCCCAAAGAACATTACGAACCAAGACAAGAAGGTTATGATAGTGACCTCGCTTCTGAAGTTTAAAATGAGCCTAATCTAGATGATGGGGGGGGGGGGGGGGGGGGGGATTAAAGCAAAATTCTCCATTAAAAATGAGTTTTAATCCAAAATAAAGCCCTGAGCAGCACATCTGCTGTGGACAAACATCTTAGACTGCCGTGGCTACAATCAAAAACCAAAATATAGTCAAAGCTTATTATTTACATATTAATATGAATAGGAAAGATCAATCTGTTTCCATCAGATAATAGAATGTCACTTCAGTGTTTTCAGAAACAAGATTCACATCTGACTTTACCATCTTGAATTTAGGTTCAATTTATCACCGCAAAGGTCTTTAGTGGGGATACAACATTCAAATGTCAGTTTCACACCAAAGGGAGCTTTTCTTTCAAAGACCACTGTAGTAGAGTGCCACCTACTGGTTTCCAGGGAATAAGAGCAGCATGAGGTTTTACAGGCATCCTTAGATGCCAATAAACAGGATCAGTGATCTCCTGCTTTTCAAAAACAGAAGTTGCTTAACCGACCTTAAGGATGACAGCTTTTATTGTAAAATGTCCAAAATAATAAACAAATAAAGAAAAGAAACAAGTGGTGGCACATTCAAAAATAAAGACTTTTAGTTCAATGTCATACCACCATGGGGGTTTAGTGCCGATTAAACAGCTCTTATGAGACAAAGAAAACACATAAGGTCAGTTTCATTGAAAGAGCCTAGTTCTGGACGGTCACTGGTTAATTCATTTAAAAGGCTGCAAGAAGGTCTATGCAAAAGGATCCGTTTCATTTTCAATCACTTTATAACATTTACAGGTCAACTTTTACAGTGAGACCTCTTAAGTCATCAAAATCAGACATGGCTTGGTCGTATCTGCAACCCAATTACAATCTTTTTGGGGATACAAGTGTTTTTTTTTTATTTTTGTGGGTTTTTTTAGGTCAAATATCAAATGAAAAAAGTCTTAAGAGCTCAAGGAGATGACATCTTTTTTTTTCTTTCCCCAATGCAATCATCATTAATCAATGCATCATTATTAATCAACTTACAAATATAAATCAGTTTTCTCCAATATTAACATAAAAACTTCCAAAAAGTAAAATAAACAGAAACATCTACATCGGGTTGAGCAAGGGTTCTGTCTGATATGCAATGGGTATGGGGTGGCCCGTTTCGCCTTTTGATTAATAAAGGAGGGGGTACAAAAATGAATACAAAGAACACAAAAAAGCACCCTGGTCTTCATGAGCGTTTGAGCCTCTTGGAATGTCGCTGGACGCCCGAGTCCTCGTCACTGCTGGCCTCCTTGTCGTCTGTTACACCTCGTGCAGTCCGTCTCAATCCAGTTCTCCTGCTGTCCCTCTCATTGTCGCTGTCCTGCTCCCGATAATCTTTTCGATTTGTCCGCTTGCTCTTCCTTCTCACAGACTCGTCGTCCTCCTCGTCTTCCTCACTGTCGCTGTCAGCTTGGTTCCGATGTCCACCGCTCTGTCTGGTCTTCCTCCGTCCAGATTCTTCCTCATCTTCCTTCTGCCTGGATGAGGCTCTCCCTTGCTTCCCATTTTGTATGTTCTTCCTAGCCTCCTCCTCTTCTTCCTCCTCGTCGTCATCCTCTTCGGAGTGGGCGGCCAGGCGTTTGCGCATTCGGCGCCGCAAGTAGCCGATCCCAGGGAGGCTCTTCTGCAGGAGCTCGATGAATGCCTGCTCTGTGCGTGCCATGCAGGTCAGGACATCGCTGTCGGGCTGGTTGTATTCCTCCGCATTTGAGAAGATGAGCTTCACGTCCTCGAGAAAATCGTTGGCGCTGTGGTACTGGGAGGATTTGAACTTGTCCTGCATGGTGGTGAAGTCCATCGGGCAGCTGATGATTTCCCGATAATCCTCGGCTTCTTCAGCAGATACGGGTTCCCTGGATTAGAACAGGAGAAAGCACAACTTTGAATGATCTCCTCAATTAAACTGCTTCACTTAATTGTGCTAATGATACATAATCACCAAATGGCACTACATCAAACTATTATAAGTTGAAGAACACCCTGACAAGTTTCAGAATTTTCAATATCACCAACTAACAAACTAGAGGTCGAAAGATTCATTGGTTTTTCAGCAAAACGTTTATCTTTCTTTGGCTCTAATAAAAGTATGTATGCTTCATATAGAGAGCTGTAATATAGGCTGTGCTTTCTCTTTCCATTTGCTGTTTTTTTTTTTTTAAAACACCAAACGTCAAGCTCATGTATGCCACACTGTTCATTCTTGAACCAATATGTCCGTTTGGTGATTAAATAAACTGTTTTAGACCGCTGCTTGAATTGAACGTGATGCATCTGGTGTGTGTGATACCTGTGAGTTCTCCTAGACACAGCGCTGCGCTTTTGCCCAGTGTGTGACTTACATATTTTTTTATTTTGATTAGATAATCATGTGGTGTTCTAAATTAGAAGCAAATAAAGTGTGAGAGTACACATACAATATCCATATGTATGTCATTTTAATGCTATGGCCTTGTGTAGATATGTAAAGATAGCCATCTTTTAAACAAGACTGTTGAAATGAAATGGTAATACTTAACAATAAGAGTCCATTTGTAACATTAATGAAAGCTGTGGAAGTATTGTTCCTTGTTAGAGTGTGTTCATTTCAAAATTTACTATTACTAATAGGCTAAATTTCTACATTTTAAAGTTTCTTCTTTTAACATTAATAAACTATGAAATAACTTTGATCAATATAATTAATATTAATATTTTGATTCATTTACAAAGTATGGTTCAGTACTGTTGCTGCTTTTTTTAAAAATAGTAAAGCACTATTTTAGTTTTCGTTCAGTATCAATTTGAAAAACTATCGGTTGATTAATCCGTATCGGCCAGTGTAGTCCAACCAAGCTATCACAGTTTGTTATAGAGGTTGAACGATAGTGGATTTTACCGATACTAACACAAATTCATGAATTATGAAAAAAATTCTACAAATACTGTGTTTAACCTGGATACATAGAGTACACTCACACTGGTGAGTGGTACGAATAACAGCAAATCTCAACTGCCTGACTGCTATATTGTCAAAAAAACGTTAACTATATTATTCACCCTTGTGATATAATAAGGTTGGAAATATAGTACATGCTTTACCTGCATACATAAAGTATACTCACATCAAGGAATATATATTATATAGCAATAACCTTCTATATTTTTATTTCACCACAAAATGTAACCATTATCACCCAGCTTTTTACATGAAGTTGTATATTTAAGTACGTCAAACATTACACTTGCAGAGAGTGAAACAAGCAATTCTATACAAGCAAATCAAGCAGTTGAGATGCTATGCTGTTGCAAAATATAAACTATATTATTGCCCAGCTCTAATCTGCTAAATGCTACTACAAGGCAAAGATATTATAAACATTAATAAATATTAAATTAAAACAATAGCAAGTAACCTTTAGGTACTTAAAAGTCTTAACACCTTTTTAAATGAAATGTTATCAGACTAAATGTTTACAAACAAATGTAAATGTATACAACAAATATATTTGTATATTAAAAGTCACAAAATCAATCATGATGTTTTGTGAGGTTGTACCTGAAGGGCCAGCTGTATCGGTATTTTATCAGCTTCTGAAGAATCTCCTCACATTTCTCCAGCTCAATAGCTTGTTTCTTTGATAGAGGCTTGGAGCTCTGTCGCACCTGCACACAATCAACAACACTTAAGGAACATTTGTATATGGTGCCTAATAATACTATTCCCTGCACTCATTTTTTTCATTTACATGTTTTTTTTTTTTTTTTGCTTCAGCACACCCTGTTTGTAAAGCATTTGTAAAATAAATTGCGGTCAAGAATGAGCACAACCAAAAAATAAACCAACATTCATAAAAATCTAAACAACATGGTTAAATAATTTAACTAAAACAAATTTACTGCCAACAGTATGAGAACAGTACTAAACATACACCACATATCTTGTTTTCCTCACCAGCTCATCAATGTCTGCAGGATTGCTTGGTGCAGGTCGTGATTTAGGTGATTGTTTGGGTGCAGGTTTAGGATCCGGTTTGGAAGCAGGTTTGGGAGAAGGTTTAGATTCTGGTTTAGGATCTGGGTTGGAAACAGGTCTGGGAGCAGGTCTAAGATCTGGTCTGTAAGCAGATCTGAGAGCAGGTTTTGGATCTGGTCTAGAAGCAGATCTGAGCGCAGGTTTTGGATCTGGCTTGGAAGCAGGTCTAAGAGCTGGTTTGGCACTAGGAGGCGAATGCTTCTTCTGTGGTGGTTTGCTCGGCACTTTGGGCTTCAAAGATGACTTCACCTTCTTCCTAGGTCTCACTGTGACAACAAAACAAACAGTCAAAACTAGAGTTTGAGCTGAAACTTATAAGAATGTTTCAAACCCTTAAACATATAATGATTCTACAGTACATTTGATAAACAAGGTAGTTGATCTCCTTTTTCTCCCAAAATATTGAAATGGA
>JAFVLL020012492.1:0-38430 GCA_021397915.2 Tor tambroides | reverse complement strand
AGATGTTCTCCCAGCTGAATCTTTTCAAAATTTCTTGCTTTTTCAGCCCTTTGTTGCCCCCGTGCCAACTTTTTTGAGACCTATAGCAGGCATCATATTTGAAATGAGCTCATTTAGTGGATAAAAGTGTAAAATTTCTCTGTTTAAACATTTGTTATGTTCTCTGTGTTCTATTGTGAATAAAATATTGGCTCATGTGATTTGAAAGTCTTTTAGTTTTCATTTTTTTCAAATTTAAAAAAACGTCCCAACATTTCCAGAATTTGGGTTGTAGAACTCAAATCTTCTTCTTCAATCCTTCGAGAATTTTTATTTTAGATTTTATCAAATTACACCTAGAATCTCATAGAATTCTCTTTAAAGGCCATTCATAAACACAAACTGAATGAATTTCTGAGTAAATCATTCTCAAAACCATTCTTGCATAAATGGTTGCATTGAACTGTATGTGACAATTTACATACAGTAACAGTCATTTCACAATGTTTACACAGAAATTTTTCTTGTGTTTCTTGCGTAAGGCCCCTATATTCTGTACTAGAATGCATTATGTATTGTTTGTAAATGCTTGAATAAGTCACCATGAGATTACCCTGTGATGCTATAACCCTATACACAAGGAAAGTATAGAGTGACATCTTAAACTCTCTAAGACTTGAGGCTCTCTAGGAAGGTCAGTGATGTTGGGTTTGGTATCTGTTAGCTCAGAGAGAGAATGATAGTGGAGGATCCTGCTGAAATCGAGAGAGAAAAAGAGAAAAGACAGCGAGGAATAGAAAGGGAGGAGTGATGTCATGTTGGAACAGGGAGACAGTGTGTGTAATATGAGAGGAGAGGGTCAGGATTGCACTGTGTGTGTGTGTGTGTGTGTGTGTGTGTGTGTGTGTGTCTGTGTGTCTGTGTGAGTGTGTGTGTGTGTGTGTGTGTGTGTGAGTGTGTACATATGCCCACCCCTCACCCTCCGGGGTTCTTATTATCCCCTCTGAAATGACAGCCTGTCACAAAATATACACTAGATCATACACACAGAGACAGTCATGCACTTGATGTACACCCACATGAGCTCTAATTCTGGGAGTATGGAAAGTTTTTGTCTTATGATATTTTGCCCTTTCATAACAGGTTTATTCTTTTTTCTCTGTTGACACACACTTTTTATTTCTTTCTCGCTGAGGAGCAGGTGAGCGAGTTTGACAGGGAACCTGTACAGCATCTAAAGCGTCTTTCTTCCCGTTGGCCAGGTTGAGCTCTTAATTAGGACCGTTTCCTGTTCGCTGAGTTTTAATGTGCAGCGGGACTGGCCCGTAGAGAGTTGTTTCCCAGTCTCTTTTTCTTCACCTCAGTGGTAACAGGCCAAGACTATGTTGGCTGAATGGTGGTCAGAGCTGAGCTGTGGCTGTTCTCCACCACAATAATGTAAATCCTTTTTCACCATCTAAAAATTCCCTTATTTTTATTTTACACCAGAAAACAAAAGGAGACAAGCTCAGGCTGCCTCTGAATATGCGTACAGTACTTCCCTACTATAAAGTAGAAAAACAGTATGTGAAAAGATTAGTATGACCAAGTCCATAGTATTCATAAAACAGTACGCAAAAAGAATTACCTAAATCTGAATTACCTACTAATTTGGCTGAGATTTTAAAGTGTGCCTCCAATGGACCCACAAGACCATGGGAGACGAGTTGTGAATGGCAGACGCAACATTACATCATGATGGATATAGTATGTCCGGATTACATTTTGTGCTTAAATAGAATGTACTTTTTAAAAGCCACAAAGTAAGTACTTAAATTCAAAAGTCTACACACAGAGTATGTGATTTTGGACACAGTTTCGGTATTTAGTGGCGGTTAATGATTGCTAGTTTTGTGTTATTAGCGGAATGCTAATGTTATTAGCTTTTTATTTCTTTCTTTTTTTTTTGCTAAATATGTTAGTGTGAAGGAATAGTTCACTGCAAAATTAATCTTCTGTCAACTTATACTCACATTCATGCCATTTTCACATACTGTCTTTTGTGGAACACAAAAACTGTAATTTTACCAGATATCCTGGCTTTGCTACAATGAAAGTGAATGAGATTGAGCCTTTCGAGCTCCAAATATGCCAAAAAAAAAGTCCAATAAAAGTAGTTTGTATGCACTATTTCAAGTATTAAGAAGCTGCAAATATATTCTTTAGAAGCCTGTTGCGACATCTTGACACTGCATAGCTGAATAATATGTAAACGCAAATGAGATTTAACAGCTGAGGGGAATATTTATAGAAAATAATTTCAGTTTGGGTCTGTTCCTCATACAAAGCTATCAGATGGCATGAGGAAATAGATATTTATAGTAGTTTATTGTTGTTTATTTGTCGATTTTGTTGCTTGATTGCTTCACTTTCACTCTAGAGTAGTTTTCCTCAAACAGTATAGTGAGTTTTATTTAGAGGTGTACTATTCCTTTAAAAAATGAGCCAAATCTCAACTGGGTGTGTATATGTGTGTGTTTCAGAGATGTGAGGTTGTTAAGTATGTGATGGATTGAAGTGTTAGACACAAATGACAATATGTCAGAATGTTAATGACCGTATGTGCTTGTGTGTGTGTGTGTGTGTGTGTGTGTGTGTATGCATACACAGTAATCATGCAGTGTAAATGCTGCTATTTAGGCCAGATAAATACAGGTATTTGTTCAGGTGGGGACCCCCTCCTTTCCCTTTCAGCTGCCCGTCAGCTCTCCAATCAGACTGAAATAATGCTTGTCATCTGAGGCTAAAGGTTATTCAGACAAGTTGCATTTCTCCACACTGTGTGGTAGTCCAAGTCTATATGTGGTATAACGGTGAAGTTAGTGAGTGCTGTATTTGACACATTCTACCTAAATATCAGTGCAGTCAGGGGACGTGGAGTACTGGCAGCTTTGTGCCAACCCAGAGAGGAAGTTGTGTGGTTGGTGTGTTGAAATAACATATTGTGTGCCACACCTGAGGTTCTGTAAAGTGCATTACCTGTATGAGAGAATGTTTTATAGATGTTGATTGTATGCTATTTAACTCTATCATGAGTTCTCTAACTAAGAGAGAGATTTGTAACAAACTGATATGTCATATTCTTCTTAGCATCGTTTTTGTATTCATCCACACCCACGCTTTTATTGAAGAATGCGGGGTTTGATCAGCCTCAAGGCAAGAGCCAGTAAACCTCCATTGAGGGCTTCCAACAGAATGTCTCTTGCTGGGAAAGCCATTCTGCCTCTCTGTGCATGCCTGACTACTTCTTAAAGGGATAGTTGATAAAAAAAAACACTTTATAGGGACCAATTCTCCATATCGACTAGTTGCTTATTAGCATGCCTATTATTACCATATTGGCTGTTTATTAGTACTTATAAAGCACATATTCTGCCTAACCATATTCTACATCCCTAATCATACCCAATAACTGAACTTAACTACCTTACTAACTATTAATAAGCTGCAAATTAGGAGTTTTTTGAGGTAAAAGTCATACTTAATGGTTTGTTAATAGTGAGAATTGGACTTTAAAATTAAGTGTGACCAAAAAATAAATAAATAAATACAGGCCCTCACAACTATGTTTCAAGGTCAGTAAGTGTCATAAAATATCAGATAAATAAATATCAGCTTCTTTTATGTAAAAGGCAAAGTTACTGATATTTATGAATTGAAAATTCATTGTGTTTGGTGTATTCAATTGTGTACACACACGTATTCAAGATGTAAGGAAAAAATTATAATTTTGTACACAATGATTACACCAAATTGTATTTTTAGAGCCATTTTAGAGGTGTTTTAGGATGTAAACCTTTCCTGAAAATGGTATATGAATACAAAGAGTACATTTCTAAGAACTTGGCATATGTTATTTTGGTCACACTTTAATTTAAGGTCCAATTTGCACTATTAACAAACTATTAACTACAACATTTGCCTTAATAAACTTCTAATTTGCTGGTTATTAATAGTTAGTTGTTAAGTTTAGGTATTAGGGATGTAGAATAGGATCATGCAAAATATGTGCTTTAAAGCACAAATAAACAGCCAATATGTTATTAATAGTCATGCTAATAAGCAAATAGTGAGAATTGGTCCCTATACTAAAGTGTTACCATTATTTAATTACTCTTTAAAAATATTTTATCATAGACACTTTTATATGGGATTGCCATTCAATATATTTATTGAATGGAAAAGAGCAATTTGGACATTCTGCTAAATATCTCCTAAATACTTACAACATGAGGGTGAGTAAATGCCAACAGATTTGTCATTTTTCTATGAAAAATACCTTAAAATTCTTAGGAACTATGACAAATCGAAACGAGAACTGAATTCGCTGCCTGTATGGAACAATGTCCTAATAATGGCAAGTGGGTTTTTTTGACGTCATTTTTCTTCTGAAGTTTGATCTGATGAAACTAGTCAATCTCACTTTTCTTTATTTTTCTTTCTCTTTTGGTTCTCTTTCTTAGACCAGTGCCTGGTTCCCTTTCCTCGTTGTTGCACCTGAGGAACAGACAGCGACAGCCACTGCCAGCCTCCATGCCTGGCACGTTGCCTGACCCGACTATGCAAGGATCGTCTGCTGTTCTGATGCCTGTGAGATCATAAATAAACCCACAAACACACACAATGCATTTACACTTCCCAGTCATGGTTTCCTGATGCCTCTGACAACCGAAACGCATTAATACACACACAAACTCATCTTTCATAGACCACTCTCATGCTTTTCTCAGCGGTCTGCTTTAAATTAATGCCTTTTCCAGTGCTGTGACCCATATCAGTGGCTGTTTTATCAGGAAGCCCATCAGCAGAGGTGTAATTTTCTACCAATGCTCAATCTGTTTTAATTCTATTTCAGATATGTCAATAGGAACCTGAATGCAGGAGTGTGTGTGTGTGTGTGTGTGTGTGTGTGTGTGTGTGTTTGAGCGAGCCGCCCATATCAGGGTTCTAATGACACGACACATGTTCTCGTTGTAACATAAGCCAGTCCATGCTGGCTATGGAGGTAAAAGCACAGAGCTGATTAAATTAAACTAGGACGTTTTTTTCAATCTCGATTGACATCCCAGGAAAGGGGTGCTGGGTGGGGTGATATTTTTAAACCAAATATTCCTCCAATAATTACAGCGGACTGCTGCGCTTTCACCCTGCTATAGGTCATCAGGGGGTTGGAAAGGGGGGTCAGAGGGAGATCTTGGAGGTCTTGGGTTTTAGTAACAGGACCCCCAGTCTCTCTCAATCTCACACACACACACACACACATTGAAAGTACCATTTTACAGTTTCTCTCACCTTAAACTGAACATAAATTACCAGCACACTCTTTGTATGAGTGCAAACATCTAAAACCCCAATTTCAGTCTTCGTGCACATTTAACGGAGACTTTCTGAATTAAGATATTCTGTCTTTCTCACAGAACTGAGCTTTGGTTTAGTTTGTGGTCTTGTTAATTCTCCTATTTTAAGCTTCACACTTCTGCAGTATTCAGCTTCCTCTCTTAGCTTGTCTTAGACTGCTGCTTTTCCTGCAGAGTTGCGGATTATGTATAGAGACACACAGACACACACACACACACACACACACACACACAGAGCAACCACACATACATATTTACCTACCTATCTAAATAAGACTTTCTAAGACAGGCTTTTACATATAAAGCTTACTTAAATACTACAGCATCACCCTAAACCTAAAATAACATATTATATTAATGTAAATAAAAATGTAAAAAAAAAAAAATTAACTTTAAAAATTTTAACTAAAAACATTTAGATTATAAATATATATATATTAATTAATTAATTAATAATTTTTGTGTTTCTAAATAAATATATTACAATATTATAACACCTACCCCCCCCCCCCCCGTATACAGCTTACAGTAATTTTGTCCTTAAAGTTAGGCTAATTTTTCTTGCTACATACTGACCCAAAATCTAACATCCTAAGATAAATATGTATTAATTTAATTAATAATTTAGGTGTTTCTAAATAAAATATATTACTATATTATACCCCCCCCCCCATTGTAATTTTGTCTCTAAAGTTAGGCTGTTTTTTCTTGCTACAAACTGACCCTAAACCTAAGATCCTAAGATATTTTATAAATAAATAAAAACATAATAATAAATATTAATAATGAAAACCTACCATTATAAAATTTTTAGATTATGAATAAATATTTTGTTATTGATAATTTTTATAAAATAAGGAAAATATGTTACAACCTTATTACCACTTTTCTTACCACATTTAATTAATTAACTTCATAACATTTTTCAGCAAATGTGTCTCTAAAGTGAAACTAATACCCTAAACCTTAAAAATTATTCATATTATTCATATTATTATTATTATTTTAATAAATTACTATTCATATTATACAGAAATATTAAATAGTATGTTTAATGATTTTAGAATAAAAACATATGAAAACAATAAATATAAAATGTTTATATTTTTGCCTCAAGAGAAGATTTAATCATTTACCTAGCCAGAGAAGTAAGATTTAACTAATTCTAGTAACGTTTTCAGTAATTTTGTCACCAAAACGAATGTTTGGGACATTTGCTCACATTTACACTGTAGCTTGTTTGTTCATTTTTTATTCAAGTTGTTTCAAGCATTGATGTGTTTGATTCTGAAGTATTATATTCACATTTGTGGGTACAGATGGAGAGGCAAATGTCTATGGGCTCCAACATGATGGGCATGCAAGGCCCCGCCCACAGCAGCTCATGCTCCTCCCCTCATGTTCCATCCATGCACTCAGAAGCAAAGCTGGTGAGTCAGTCTCACACACACACACACACACACACACACACACTTGCATATTTTCCTTCTTGCCTGCCCTGTATGATTTGATTTGAGTTCATTTTTATCTTCTGTTATTGTTACAGAATTAGTCACCCATGTAAGATACACAACACTTGCACGTATAAGCACAAAAAGACTTTTCCCTCTCTTTCTTTCTGTCGCTCAAATACATATGCACGCACACACATAGACACACACTCACGTCTTTCTCTTTTTACTGCAATGTATGCCAGCTTGTCCGATGTATATCTCAGTGCCCTGAACATACACTTGTGCCTCTGCTGCTTGTTAGCACTAGTTCAGCATGGTGGTGATCTCATCAGAAACAAAGCAGCCAGTTAGAGCTCTCAGAGACAGAGAGAATGAGAGAAAGACGAAGAGAAAGAAACAGAGTGGTGGAGAAAGCTGGAAGGAGGGTCTAGTAATTTTCTGTAAGGATCGAAAGAAAAGGAATATCTATTTTTTGCTACCTGATCTCATGACGAAAACATACCTGTGGGAACTTTTTCGCAAGATGCAAAATACGTACCAATAAGTACATATCACTGCAGTTTCCAACAGAAATGAACACTAGAGGCGGTAAAACAGTGAGCACTTCTAATCGTTTTCGTACACAGTTATGATTACAGCTCCATATGTTTCGCTTGCTGAGTAGCTCACCTGGGACGGAATTGGACTTAGGATGCGGAATCCTTGGGTACGAATCCCATCAAAAACATGACTCACGATGAAAGAGCTGAAAGATGGGAGATCGAAAAACAAGCTAAAATGGCATGATTGCATTTGTGTTTTTATGTCACATTTGCTTTTGTTCATACCATTGGGTCGGTTTAGGTGTAGTGCAGATTGTACGTTATTTTAAAACGTCACGGAGCATTAGACTTATAGCGCCACTCAACGAACATTTCAAGTCAGAACTGCGATGACGCCTACAAACCCAGCGTCACATAAAACGTACCAAAAAAAACGAACACTCTTTTAGAGCCACTCATTGGACATTTCACATTGAATATGTTTTGAAACAAACATGCCGATACGTATTTCACATCTTGCAAAAAGTTCCCACAGGTACATTTTCATCCTCACTTCAGGTTGACGATCAGGTTTTTTTTTTTTATCGTTTCATCAATATGTTCCAATGATAAATTGATTTATAGTTCTCTAGTAGCTACAAGAATGTACTAAACTTACACAACACACAAGCTGTTAGAGGATTTGATTGCTAAAAAATCAAAACGTTGAAAATTCTGTCATTATTTACTTACATTTATGTCATTCCAATCCCTGTATTTCTTTCCTTTGGCACAAAAGGTGTTATTTAGAGAATGTTCTGGCTGCTTTTTCCATATAGTAGAAGTAATGATGATGAGAGCTCAAAAAATGTGAAAAGGTGCCTTTTTGTACTTATAAACTGCAAAAATGAAATAAAATAAAATAAATAAATAAATATGTGAAATTTATGTATATATATATATATATATATAAGTGATAACAAAAAAGGAAAAGAGAAAAGAAAAAGAAAAAACAAAGAAAGAAAATAGAAAGAAGAAACAATTTTAAAGAAAAAGTCTGCAAATGTTAATTTACAGTTTTTCCCTGTAAACTCTGAGATCACTTGTTCTTCTTGACTTCCAAAAACTGTGCGTTTAGTAGTATTTAACTGTAAAATGACATGAAATGTCTCATGAAATTAGATCTATTACACTTTTTCATCAAATATAGAATTTACAATAACCATTTTTACAGTGCTTTACCATTAAAATAATCATCATTTACGTTGTGCAAAACCAGTGCATTCAATCAAGATGCACGAAGTCAAGTGCAAACATCGCTTTGTGTTTTGAAAAGACTAATATTTATTTACCCAAAAAGCTATTTTCCATTTATGTACATTCAAATATGACTCTTCAAGGCTTTTTTAAAATGATCATTGTTGAAGCCTGACAACCCCGTCCTCATGTATGGAAATAACATCCAGTACTTTTTTGTTCCATGTATGAAAATCCTACAGGTTTGGAAGCACAAAAGGATGAGTAAATGATGACAGAATTTGTATTTTTGTGTGAACTTTTTCAGGACCGTTACATCCATCTGCCTGGATTTGTACAGTTACCATAGATCCCATTTAAGTATGTGGCTGCTCACACGTTTTAGTTGAGCTTCATAACGGTGGCAAGAGGATCAGGAAGACAGATTTGGTAATTAGATTAAAATCCACTAATTATACCATGTAATAATCCAGTGTTTGTGGATTTGGAATTGGACTCAGGAGGGAGTTAATTATTTTGCTCTGAGAAAAAGGGGAGCGCAGACATTTGGAGAAAGGAGGAGACTGAAAAACAATACAAGATAAAAGACAGAAAGAGAGAGAGTGTCTGTATGTCAAAGCATGAGTGATGATTCTGATGGTGGAAAGAGCATTCGAAGAGCACTTAACTCTCTCTCGTTCTCTCCGTCCCGCTGAAGATTGATCGCCATGTGTATTTTTTAATCCTTTCGTTTGTTGCTATGGTAACGGGCAGGGGGAGCATAATATTACTTTAATGTGCAGTCTTATCTGTCCTCTGGCTGGACTCCAGGCACATCCCCCCTCTCTGCCTCGCTCTCGGCCCTGATTGTAATTGAATTATAAATTCCTTTTTTTTTCTTTTGCACTGACACATGAAACCATTTGTTTTAAGCTTCAAGAGTCACTAAAACAGTTTTATAGGAAGAATTAAACATAGGTCACCACGCCTTTGGATGCTGGATAATTCACTATCTGTAAGAATGCAAACATATAACAAATAAAAAATGCAGTTCACATGTACTTCAAATTAAATCCAAAGAAAGCTGCCAACATCTAGAGCGTTCCAATGGTCACTCCACAAAAAATAAAATAAAATTAAATTAAGATTAAAAAAATATTATTCTAATTATATTCTATCAATATTAATTATAAAACAATAATTATTAATTATATTATTATAGTACTAAAAGAAATTATCTATATATTAGGAAAATAATTGTAGACTAAACATACTAAAACTTGATACTTTTACATGAAAAGTAATATATAATGTCTTAATTACATTTAACTATATACCGTATATCGCTTTATATAGTTTATTAAAAATAAAACCAGTTAAGCGTGATGCCATAGTTATTAAAAAAATAGTAAAAAAGAAAAGTAAAATCTTGCACTGAAAAAATTATTTGTGTTATTATATAGTAAAATATCAAAAAAATTATGTAAATTATTTGAGACTTGTTTTCACAGAGAATACATATCTTTCTTTCTCTTTTTTTCCTTTTTTATTACCAAACAGAGAAATAGATTTTCTTGTCATGTTGTATTTAGCTCAATTAAAATTTTTTTATTAAAAATAAAAGTTAAGGGGAAAAAAGAAAGAAAAATATCTATCTGTCTGTCTGTCTGTCTGTCTGTCTGTCTATATGTATGCATATATCTATATAGATATGCATATATATATATATATATATATACAGTACACACACATAGACATGGTTGTATGCATATACTGCATACAGTTTCATATATTGCATGTAATGAAAAATGTTCTGTTGATTTGAAATATATTTAGCTAAATTTAAAAAATGTAATTAAAAATAAAACTTAAGGGGAAAACATAAGAAAAATATATAGAGGTCTTATAATATTAATATTAATATTATAATATTACACTATACAGTATACATAAAACTATATATATATATATATATATATATATATATATATATATATATATAGATAGGATAGATGGATACAGATAGATAATTTACATAATTTTGCTTCTCTTTTACATTTTTAAAATATTTTTCTATATAACAACACAAATAATTATTTTCAGTGCAAGATTTAGCTTTTTTTATTATTTTATTGTTGTAATAACTATGGCATCCACACTTATCCTGTCAGTAATGGTAAGCGTCATATCAGGTGACCTGTTCTGGGGTGATCGAGAGCCATGTGTCCCCACACGGCCTGGCCCAGCCCAGCCCAGCACAACCCCAGTGAGATCCAGCCCTAATCTCATTATACAGAGATGTTGACTTATTCCAAATGGGAAATATCTCCCCCAACTGTAACCTCATACCCAATCCTCAACCACAAGAGAGAGAGAGGGTCGAACTAGAGAACATGAAGAAAGCGAGAGACAGAGGAAAGTGGAAGTCTGTGTATGTGAGAAAGACAGCGAGAGCGGTGAGACGATAGTATGTTGATTTGTAGATCAGTGTGCATATGTGTGTGTGTGTGTGTGTGCTCTTTGGCCGATGAAGCCAAATTGATTTTGTAGCCAAATCTCCAGAAAAAAAAAAAAAACCTGCTAAAAGTGCTTTTGTTCTCACGGGACCGCAGTCAGATTGTCTCACACACACACACACACACACACACACACACACACACACACACACACACACACAGTCTTCATACTCTGTGGTTAAGGTGTCATTTATCTCAGGCCAGATGTGGATGAGCAGGCTCTTGTGTTTGTGGCTGTTTTGCTCTTGGGCCGAGCAGCAGAATATTTATTATTAATGAAGTCACTGATTATACGTTTCAGATATCCAGTTGTTCGATGTGCTGGGCAGATGTAGTTGGAGTGGGAGTGAATTATAGTATAACTCTCTCTCATTTAATCTTATGATATATTTTCATAGACGTATACTCAACAACAAGCTACATAACCAAACAGCACGTGCTCTGGTCATTTTTTTTTTTCCTCCACATTCTGTGTTTTGATACATGAAAGTTCTGGTGTCTGTGGAAAAGGAAGCACAGACGCTCTTATCAGAGAGAGGAAAAGGCCTGTGTGTGTGCCAGCTGAACCCTGTCAAACTCAGTGCGGATCCACTTTCAGTTCCACCACTGTTTTGGCATGTGCAGGCTTTCGAGAGAAAAGTCCCTATGAGTTTTTGGCAGTTATACACTGTATACAGCTTACAGCTTCCTTTGAAACATTAGCATGTAAATATTTGCTTAGAGCTGTAAACTAATGTAATAAAGGGAACTGTGAGACAGAAATGAAAATATTCAGTGTTTTTGTCTTGCTTTTTGAGAAAATTCAATACATAACTGAAAATAAGTGGACATTTGATTGTAAATAACAGGTTTGACAAAGTCACTTAATTCCAGTGAAGACAAGTTTTGAAATGTAGTATTTGCATGTGAAATAGTGTGAGGAAAAAATGCGGGACTTGATTGAAATGTGAAAAATTGCCATTCTATAACAGGACAGAGACGAAAAAATGGCCTAAGTAACATCAGATGTAAAAGAAAATTCTTCAGGAGAAAGAGTGAGTTTTTTTTTTTGTTTTTTTTTTTGCCATTTTTAATTTTTTTTTAATTTTTTTTTTTTTTGGAATAATGACTTTTTATTTGAATTAAATTTTTTTTTTTCTATTTTAGTAAATATAATGTAAAATAAACACAAATTTTATTTCAGCAATTGTTGCATGTGTTTTTACTATCTTTTTAAAAGTTGGTTTATCTTTAAAATTCTTTTTTTTTAATTAACACGTACAAAGACAATCAGACAAGCCAGGAATGTGCATTAAGAATGCAAATAGAGTTTATTTTTATTGTATATTTAAAATTAAATTTACCTGAAAAGCAAATTAAAACATAAAAAATTAAAACATATTAATATGTGTTTACAATATTGAATATGAGTGTATTTTGTCAGACTTTTCCCACTTTAAGTATAAATTCCACCAAATGTATTGTTTCGCAATTTTAAAAAGCCATTCTGTGCATCGAAAGAAATTATTGATTTGACTCTTAATTTCATAAAGAAATATAAAAATGCCAAGTAATTATGAAAAGAATCAGTAAAATGCATGGAGTTTAATATTTGCGTGGGTATTTCCTTATAGCTGCTCCACACGAGTTCTCTCGACCAGGAACTGAAAATCTACGACTTCTGCTTGGAATGTTAGTCTCACTATTCATGCCAGTGACAGTTAAAAACAATCTGTGGTTCTTTGTTTTATCATGGGGTAATTATCCGCTGTTTACATTGTTACTAAGGATGATAAATTTGTCACTAAGCATCAGACTAGGTGGTGAGCTTTTTTTATGAGATAAACAATACTATATGTTCCTGCTCTGTTTCTCCGGGGCCCTTGCACTGGCACACGTCGTTCAGATGACATAATCCTTGGCATGCTCTAAATATGCTTGTTTTTTTACTTGAGCGGTGGAAAAAAAAGGAACCTTTCTTAAAGAAACATTTCACCGAGGGATACAGCTATCAAAGTGATGTAAAGTTTTTATGTGAGTTTCAGGCTTATGTAATCGCACCCTCATTCATCCACAGAAGATCAGAACTGGTCGCAAAAGTATTCAGATGCAAGCATACTTGAAACAAAATTAAAATTAACATTTATTTTAAAAAATCTGATTACTTGATTACTTGATAGTTAAACCACGTCTTTTTGAAATCATTAAATTAAAACTTGTCTTGAAAAAGTTTTTTTCAAAACCAAAAACAAAATAAAGTACATCTCTAAGAACTTGACAGATGTGTTTTAAATTTTAAAAAATATGTATTTTTTTAATGGACACTCTTTCATGTAAATTCCTCACTAATTATATAAATTTTTCAAATATGTAAAAAAATAAAAAAAGAGTACATTTTACATGAAAATACTTCTTCAGTCTTTCTACTTTAACTTTTGCATTTAATTCAATGTTACTTGCCATTTTTTTGTGAACTTTACTATCAATTTTTGAGTGAAAATTATGGAAACTGTAATGTACAGTCATACCTTATGCTGTAAATGTGGGATACACAATTATGTAACTTCATTTTAAATCTCATGTGTAATTTCAGACTAATTTCAATGACTCAGTATTTCTGCTTCATTGAATTATGTCTTCATCAGTGGAAGATCATATTAAGTTAGGAGCCCTTTACTGAAGAGACACCTGCAGCTGGTGCACAGGTTGTGAGTGAAGCTCTGTTTGCACAACGACAGTCTAAATCCAAGTTTTGTAAGCAACATCTGTATGAATGGTGGCATTGTTAGGGGATGATGTCATAGGAGAGGGGTGATGAGCTAACGCACAGCTGAAACTAGCCACGCTGCGTAGCCCAACCATTACATATGTTAACATACAGAGAGATACTACATCCAGAGAAAAATGTCATGAAACTTTGTTTAACCATTTAAAATGAGTTCAACACTTATCAGAATGGCTGCCTACACTATCTATACAGCTATTCATAAAGGCTATGTCTAAAATCTCGATTCACGTAATTAATTGGTAATTTAAGTTGACTTTTATTTTTATGCACCTAAATCACAATTGCCTAATCTAAGTTAGTTTCAAAACAGAGAGGCAAAGCTTCATTGTGCTTGCAGTCTTTCCTTGTGAATGCAACAAAAGGATTATGTCGTTCAACCAATGCATTTACAATGCACAATTGTGGTTTTCATTGAGTGGATGGGGGGATGGAGAACTTCCAGTGTGCATGTGTTGTTATAGCTGTATGAGCATCCAGCCTTTTGGGTAACGGTTCAGAGGCCGCCAGTGGGTCCACATCACAGTAGAGTTTGGCTGAGTAAGCCGGTCACATGTTATAAGGTGATCACCAAAAGACACCATTTAATGCCCTGTTTAAATGAAGGAAACTGTAGAGATCCTTGCTTTGGCTGACAGAAGCAAATTTAGTGATGTGTAGTGTTTTCAGTCGCCACAACTAATATGGAACTGTCCTGTAGTTAATGTTCGGGACTACATACATAAAGGCATGTATATTAAATGCAATTATAGCTGAACATAAGAGTGCTTTTTTCACCAACTTAACTACATCTTTATTATTTCATAATTACTTCTGTTGACTTTTAAATATGGTAAAAGTGTAGGCCTGCTGCTGAATATACGAACGGTACAAGCAATTACGATGTTAAAATATACTTGAAAGTCATTTCTATTGAAACTTTCCTAGTAAAAAAAAAATCCTATGTCTTTATTTAGTTAAAATACATGTATTTCACACTAAGTATACTTCAAATCCATTAACATATTTATTGACATATCAAGAATTACTAAATTATAAAGTTATACTTAAACTTTCTTTGGAGTACTACTTGTGCACAATGCACATTTCTTAATATTAGGCCTAAAATGTGTTTTAATGTCACTTTTGATGAGGATTGTATGATCTTTGAGTAATATCAGTCTTTAAATGCAAGATATTTAAAGTGTACCTGAAGTATACTTGCAATAGTTCCACTTTAGCACAATCAGATATACTTCAGTGTATCTTTAGATGGACTTCAACACTACTTCTGCACAATTAAAGTGCATTAAGTACAAAATTAGTTGTTCCAATTTCGCAGACTTTAAGTATGCCAGTTTAGTATACCAAAAGTACAATTGCAGGTTTTTTTTTATCAGGCACATAAATATGTAAATGCATTTGTAGTATGCTTATCACAAAATAAATGTATTTCAAATATATTTAGTGTATTTTTTCCACTTGGATTCTATGTCATCTATTTACAGTAATAGCAGTTTAGTACATTTATATGAACTTTTACTAACTACTTTATCAACTTTTATTAACGACTAATGTGGTAGTATGTTAGTCAACACATCAAAAAAGTATACTTTAAAGCACAAGAAAAAAATAATAATGATTAACTTAAAAAACACTATAAGTTTGACATTATTGCACAATTCACATTTTAAATATACTTAACAGGTATGTTGATATTAGATTGCATTATATCTGCAAAAAATTACATACTTTTATACTACAAGTGCACATTCGGTACATTTAAGCACACTTCTTTTTCACAAGGGTGTAGATCAAAAGTGCGGTCAATTGTCACCACAGTTGCTTTTTATGTTTACTTTGTAAGTAGCCTAATTTAATATTTCCTCAAATATATGTTTATGGGCAAACAAGAAATAAACTTCCCTTTTTTTCTGTATCTTCCCTTGTATAACTAAATATGTCGTCAAATTAAGAATTGCTAAAACTAAATTCCTCATCAAACAACATAAGTTTTATTCTGAGAGCTGTAGCGGATACCTTTATTTGTCTAAACGCAACACATGCTAATACATTTCAATGCTAAAGACATTAACCTACCTCTCTTTTCCCTTTTGAAGTTAAGAACCCTCAGTACTCGCAGATCCACACCATGAGCGCAATCAGCTCTGTTTTTACAACTGTTTGACCCTGAAATGTTTCAAATGGTGTTTGTTGAATGCACTGTGTAAGTAATACAGGTTGATTGGGAAGGCTGGAGCCTCTTTCATTTCATGCTGTGCTGTATTTACATGGTAAAGTGATGGATGTCTGTGTCGGCAGTTGCACTCGCGTTGATTAGCTTGTCTGCGGAGCTGATTGTGCCTGCTTTTGTTGGGTGATCCTGATTGGGTTCTGTAGCCATTACCCAACCTGCCATTCAGGGGCGGCTTTAACGTAGTGATTTCCTTGCTTTGCTCTCGTGCTTTAGAGGAGAGATCTGGTGCTGAGCTGCTTTATGTTGTGTGAATTCAGTGTTTAAAGAGTTTGTGTCATTAAAAACAGCTACTATAGCTACTAAAAATGAGTATAGCATTTTGAAATTGCTAGTAAATTTCATTTACATTTACATTTAGTCATTTAGCAGACGCTTTTATCCAAAGCGACTTACAAATGATGACAATAGAAGTAATCAAAACCAACAAAAGAGCAACTATACGGAAGTGCTGTGAGAAGTCTCGGTTAGCCTAACGCAGCATACGTAGCAAGGTTTTTTTAAAATCATAAATAAAAAGAAAATACGTAAATAGAATAGAAAAAGAATAGGGGTAATGTTAAATTGATTTTTTTTATAAAAATAAAAAGTCAAAAGAATAGAAAAAGAATAGAGAATGCTAGTGTTAGACAATCATTTTTATAATAAATAAATAATAATAAAAAAATAAGTAGACAATAGAAAAAGAATAGAGAATTCTAGTGTTAGAGTTATTATTGTTAATAATACTATAATTGTAATTAGTGTTAATTTACATTTATTTATTTAGCAAACATTTTTATCAAAAGCAATTTGGGAATCAAACCAATGATATTGGCATTGCTTGCACCATGCTGTACTGTTTGAGCTACAGGAAGGAAATTTCATAAATACATTAAATTAAAGAAGAATTTTTGAAGTAGAAAATGAAAATACTGAAATAGTGTTTTCTTGTAAAATACTTCAGTAATCTTTTATTTACAGCTTCATTTTTTACAGTGTATGACATTAAAATGTTTTTTTTCTTAATAAACTTATTTTTTCACAATAAGTGGCATTTTTTATCATTAATGCTTTGTGTATCATGAACAATGAATGAATATTTTTCTAAGCATTATTAATGTAGGTTAATGATTATTTATAGATGTACTGTTGTTCTTTATTTATCCATGTTCATTCATAAGACATTAATTTATAATTAACTTGAAATGTTAAAAATGTGTTTATTGACAATATCCAGATGAAATAAATCAGTATTATTCTGTTAGTTCATGATATTTAATGCATAAATTATTATTGTTAGTTCACTATATCTAATGCATAAAGTTTTGAACATTTTTCATTAAAACATAATTCCTAATTAAATAATTAACCACAATTGAAACATAACTTTTCTCTGCTAACTGTTCTTTTCATCATCACCCACTTTTCTCAATCCAATCAATTCCCAGTAGATAAGATCTAGTCCCACCCTACGTTTTTTTCCCCCCGCTCAATACACTGCTTCACTCTGAAATGTCACATTTTAGAAGTTGAATGCATTTTTTGTGCTGTTTTTTAACTCTTTAAAACTATTTCAACATCCTGAAGTCTTTCACAAGAATGAATGTCCTTTGTCTGCTTGTAGTTTTTTGCCTTCCCGCTGTCATTCTTCCCATTAACTGCATCATATATAAAATTCCTGCTCTGTGACAAAATGCAATGTAAAGCCAAATTAAATTGGTTCCAAATGATTAGCCTGGCAAAGCTGACACAGACCCACAGTTGTGCCAAACAGTGCAGTCTGACAGCAGCACTCCCACCAAACGGATCGCCTCTCCCGGCTCAGAAACCCTCTCATAAGAAATCGGTTAAGTGGTCCCCAGCTCACAGCTGCTGGCAGGGTCTTGCTTCAGGGGGCAGGAGGGGAGTGGGGGTGGGGGTTGTTAAAAATGAGCTAATGGGCGGTGTGGTGCAGGGATGGGGCATGCGCAGCGAGGCACAGCAGGGCCTGGACGTGCAGAGACAAGGGCAAGACCCTTATTGAGTCTGGCATCAGTATTCAGGGGGAACTGGGAGAAATAGATGGGCGTCTCGTACCTTGGAGTCCTCAGAGTGCAGGAACCAGTGCCAGGAAAATTACAGCTCAGATTTATGCAATGAGGGAGAGTGAACATAAAGCACAGTACAGACCCAGAGGGCTGAAGGACTCAAGAGTTAGTGGCTGAGACGTTGAATCTATGGGACTCTAGTGAAGGATACTTTATACCTCTGATTTCAACCTCCTCTGTGGTGGGAAACGACTGTAAAATAGCACAGCCGTGGCTAGTACAGATAGAATAAAAGGATAAAATCACATTTTGCTGTGAATATTGTTATATTATGCTTAATGGGGCTGTCAATTTGACACATTACAATTTATTAAAACTATTTAATAATTAGTTTAATTAAAACATGTTTTAACTTTGTTAAAAATACAGTAAAAGCAGTAATATTGTGAAATATTATTGCAATTCAAAACAATAGTTTTCTATTTTAATATATTTTAAAATATATTTTTTCCTATGATAGCAAAGCTGAATTTTCATCAGCCATTATTCCACTGTTCAGTGTCAAATCTTCACTCGTGCTCAAGAAATATTTCTTTATTATCATCAATGTGATAATATTTTTTTTTTTTTTTTTTTGATGAAAAGAAAGCTCAAAAGAACAGTGGCCAGTTGCATAAACTACTTAGACTAGTCTTAAAAGTTTGCCATCTGTTTTTTTTTTTCATCTTCAAGACTAGTCATAACTATTTGAATTCAATTACATAAAATGGTATATCGGTTTAATTTGAATCTGAAAAGTATGACTGATTACCACTTGGTTAATTGCTAGTTAGTCACACTCGTTCTTAAGACACAGTCTTAACATTGTGACTAAGTTTATGCAACTGGCAGCATTTACAGTATTTAAAATATGCATTTATAACAATGTAAAAGTCTTCTCTTGCACTTTTTTATCAATTTAATTTATTCTTGCTCAATAAAAGCAATTATATACATAAAATTCATTTTATTTTTTATAATTTACTTGTAACACATTTAACTATAATATAATTCTACACCCCTAATTTTACAGATTTTCATGAAACCACAGGCTCCAACTTTCTCAGTTGGTTCATATTGGAAAGAGAGAAAACAGTCTCACGGTTTATAAAGTGTAATCATTACAGGCAAGGAACAGGGGAGAGATGAAAGGAAATAGAGAAGAAAAGGAACAACAGAAAGAGATTGACAGAAAGAGTATTAGACAGGTAGAGCTGTCACTGATATGGTTTAGAGTGAGTTTAGTTGGCAGCAAGTCTGGCAGACAGGCTCTTTCTGGCTCTTTCACTCACTCACTCACTCACACACACACACACACACACACACACTATCCTGCTCCACTTCTGCCCAGGGGCTCCCTCTTGCCTCTGACCTCATTCACTTTGATTTACTCCTTCAGCAGCAGGTGTGGCCCTCCCTCTCTCCTTACACTCTTTTATTGATATGAAGTCATCCCTCCGTCTGCAGAAAGCTGAGTCTGTTGTCAAGATGCACCTTGATGCACTCGCGATGATATCACTCAAACACGAGTGTCACGAAGGAAGAGGCAATTAATAAATACCATTAATGTGCAATTACCCATCATGCCTCAGGCTTTGTGAAAGACATAACTGAGTGAAAGAAATGAGAGGTCAGAAAGGAGAGGCTAAAGATCAGTGATGAAACGGAGAAGGATTTTAAAAAATTGCTGCTCTTATTGCTGTGGACAGAAGGACATTGCAGGATATCTGTGTGGAGATCACATGAACGAAATCTAATAGATCATCGTCTAGGCTCTATTGAGCTATATGTTTTATATCGCTTAAAATATCTGATTATTGATTTGTAGAAGGAAAGGAACAGGATGAGAAAGATTGTGGGTCATTTATCAAGATGCTGTGGAGGGTATTATCCATGTCCAGACATATTCCACTAATGTTGTGTTGCCACATTTTCACAATTTTCATACAGTTTGGTCCAGTTTGAAGCTTGTTGTTGTGGCCAAGAATCACCACAAACTTTTTATGGTTTTACATGCCATTTAGGTGTGGGATCATCTGAAATTTAATATCTATCTATCTATCTATCTATCTATATATATATATATATATATATATATATTTGAGTATATAAATAAAAAAGTTTTTTTTTAACAGTTTCCACAAACATTTGTACACAAAATATCAAAACAAGTCAAAACAAAACAAAACAAAACAATCTTAACTATGTATTTGTTATCTGAAAAGGGGAAAAAGACACACTTTTTTTGTTTGTTTTTGCATCTTAGTTTGAACGTTGAGATTCAGTGTTTCGTGCGTTTTTAGACATACAGTATGTCATATTTTGTGTGATGAGTTGAAAAAAGTTTGAATTTTTCACATTGACCAGTAGATGGCACTTGTTGTGATAAAGGTTGAAATACAGTGCAGAACCTACGCAAGAATTTTTGTTCTGAGGGGGCATCTTTCAGTCTTTAGCTGTTTTCAACTAAAAACAGAAAACTTTTATGCATTTTGACCGTTCATTTACACAACAATGATGTTTTGGGAGCCTAAAAACGCAAACTTGAAAATAACATGAATTTGTGAAGAAGGTGGCATCATGCGGAAATGCGTATTACGTGTTCAGTCTATAGGTGTGTGTGTGTGCAGGTGCGTAGTGTTTTTTTTTCTTTACAAAGTGACATTGCCAACAATTGGCCTGGAATGCATTATACGTTTTTAGTTGTTTTTGAGGATCCGTGTGAACGGGGATTGTTTTGACAATCTTGTCGCCTGTATGTGAAACTTTTCAAAAACACAAAGGAAAAACTTTTCATTTTGGGGGGGTTCAAAAATGAAAAACTTTTCATTTTTGCCTTTATTATGATATAAGACAGATCAGAACTGACAGGAAGCGAAGTGGGAGAGAGATAGGGGGCGGGATTGGGAAAGGTCCTTGAATTTGGATTCGAACTCAGGATGCCCATAAGCGCAACTTTTCCGTTTCTACGGTTGGAAGTGTTTTTACGGAAAAGTACATTGTTGTGTAAACGTACCCTAACTGGTACAAACAAAACTTTTGAGTATCGTTCAAAAGATTTAATTTGGCAAATCCAATGATTAGCTTTTGCAACCAGCCAATCAGATTAGAGCTTGCCAGATCAAGAAAATCCTTTCCAGGTTTTCATTGATCAATTCTTAAAATTTTACATTCAGTCCACACCTGACTTTGGTTCCATCTCATCTCACACAGGTGCTTCACACGCTTCACTCAGTTTTGAATCAGTTCAGGAGAGTTTACCTCTAAAGAACAGCTTCTCAACAGGCCAACACTTGTGTTACAGTAATGACTGTTTTCCCCAGGTTTTGCAGTGCCAGCGTGCGAGACAGCACTATCATTACAGGCTAATACAGCTGCTGTTTCAGCTCTGAGGGCTCGACTCTAATGTCTGTTTACAACTCATTACGAAAGGCAGATGAGACCTATTCAGTGACACATCAGCGATGATCTGGGTTCTCAGCTCACGTCATAAGAGATTATGAACACGTAACATAAATAGGTTATATTACAAGCCTCCCTGCACTGTTCATTTTTACTGCCAGATTTGGAAGGGAAAGTTTTCCTTGAAGTACTTGGGTGAGAGTACTTTTTTATTTCTTTTATGCTCATGCTACATTATTGACAAGTCTAGTTTTGGTTGGAAGTGTAAAGAATGAATAATCTTAGGTTAACGCTTAACAAATGTGATCTGAACTTTCTAGTTTTGATGTGTCAGATTTTTGCCCCGTCGAGTGACTAATGGTTTCAGGTTTTTCTGGGTTTCTGCCAAAAGCGGAGCAGGTTTTAGTGGTTTGATTGATGTTACCAAAAGCTTTAAAGAATGAAATGTCTGTCTGATAAGTGTGCTGCTTGTTTTTTTGTTTTTTTTGTTTTTTTGTTTGGTAGCTGATTACTTGCTCTATATCCCGTTTCTGACTTTTCTTACTTTTCTTACATATAAAGTGCAACAGTCGGTTTCCAGAAGTAAAAACTCCATTCATTTTCTTCATAAGGAAAGTTATTTTTAATAATAACTTAAATAACGAAACCTTGGACAGACCTATTGTGAATTCCCAAGTTGTTAATTGATGGTATATGCTTTTGTTAAATCCATCCATTTGCATTCTCAACTTATTTTTAAAATGCTAAATTTGTAATGAAAAACTACAATACCCATGATACTGTACAGAAAATTCCACCCATCAGAGATTCACGGCCAGCAAATTCTACCAAAAGAACTTGCAGGGAACAGCCACTCCCATGAAAAACTGCAAATGACGTAATCGAGTCTTGCTATGCTGTCAAAATACTTGCATATTTGTGTGTGTGTGTACATATATATATATATATATATATATGCATATTTTGCAATAAACTTAAAATATATTGCTTCTATAGCATGTAGTTTTGATTCAATTGCAGCGCTCCATGGGAATGTAGTTCTTTTCCTCACTAAAGCAGTTAAGTACTTGTATTTTCAAATTCTTTTTTGCTTCAAATAAAAGTTTATAATGTTATTCACCTCATAGCTGGTTGGTTTGGTTCATGGCTTACAACATTTTATCAAAACCTTTTTTAATATCTCTATGGGAAAAATGACTGGAAAAAATATCAGTTGGCAGTAATGCACTCTATTTCGTCAAGTGTTTCTGCACAAAGCTTGTGTATTCCATATCACTTGTGTGTATAGTGGTTACTAGGTATCTGTTGAGTGTGTACTTCCTGCTTTGTGCTGTCTCTTTCAGCCTGTTGTGGCTCATTTGGCCTCTGACCCCGTGCGGCACTCTGGGGCCCTGCTCAGAGCCAGACTGATTACATTAGAGCACTGATAGCGGACGCTCTCCCTACGCCCCACAAATGATGGATGGATGGCTCTTCCTGTGGAAGAGAGAGAGCAAGAGATACTCCGTTGCCCCCCTTCTCACTTCCTCCCTCCATCCACAGCTGGCCCAGTGCCAAGCTGAGCTTTATACGATGAGGCCCCGTGCTTGTCCCCTCTCTTAGCACGGCACGGGCCCAGACAGAGGCATTCCAATGTGTGGGAACTCAGTGCAATCTGCCCGGACAAGAGGGAGGGAAAGATAGGTGCACAGCTGCCCAGGTCCAATCAAAGAGAGAGTGGTGTTGATTGACAGGTGGTGCAATCAGTCAGAGGTGTTTCTGTGCACTGTGACCCCAGTATGTCAAGTATGTTAATGGATGAAAGATGGTCCCTCGGCTCCTGTGATTCTGATACAATCCATCTTGGTACACATATTAGAGGGTAATACAGATGTCATGTTTTTTAGTGGAGAGAGTTAGATGCAGTATGTTAGATAAGACTCCATGTGTGATGGTTTTGAACTGTTGTTCATTTTAGCCATGAACAACTTGAACAGTTTAACCATTTCTTGTGCTGTGCTGGAAAAAATGCAGAATTTCACAATTCAGTAAAAACATTTAAATATTAGTATCCATATATTATGTAAATATTAAAGTGTACAAAATATTTCATAATTTCATAAATATTTAATTGCATTAGACAAAACATCAAACCATCCCAAGTAAAAAAAAGTAATATATTTAAAATACATTTATTTCATACTAAGTATAATTCAGATCTATTAATATATTTACTGACATATCTCTCGAGACTTACTGATATAAAAATTATAATGAAACATTATTTGGAGTACAATTTGTGCACAAAGCACATTTCTTAATATTCTGAATATTCTTAATATTCAGTGCAAGATATTTAAAGTGTACCTAAAGTATACTTGCTTTAGTTCCACTTTAGCACAGTCAAATATACTTCAGCATATCTTTAGTTGGACTTCAGCACTAGTTCCGCACAATTAAAGTGCATTAAGTACAAAATGAGTTGTTCCAATTTAGAAGACTTTAAGTATAACAGTTTATTATACTAAAAGTACAATTTCAGGGTATTTTTATTAAGTACATAAATATGTAAATGTATTTGTAGTATACTTGGCATGAAATAAATGTTTGAAATACATTTTATTATATATATTTTTCCACTAGGGATGTGGCACCGTCATGCAAATTTTCCTAAGTCATTTCATTGTTTCTTAGACATTGCACATCCAAAATGCACATCTGCGGTAATACTGTTGGGGTTGGTTGTGGTGTCTAATGCTTACCAAATATGCATTTCAAAAATACAGTAAAAACAGTAATATTGGGAATTATTACTACATTTTAAAATATGCAGCATAAATGTTGATAAAGGAAATGGTGGGTTATTACTTCTGTGTTGGCAAAGGTTAGGATGGATTTAGATGCAGCGGGTGGGTGAAAACAGCGTCAATGCCAGTTAAGGACAGCAGTAAGGATGGGTAGGTTAGTGCTTGTGCATTTGGCAGCAAGTGTGTGAAGGCAGAAAGCACTGGCAGCTCCAGCAGTCAGGGAGGGACGGTATGGCTTGGCTTGGAGAGCTGAAGAGCCAGCAACTTATCAAATCAATTTGAGTTTTGTTTTGGTAAATAGCAACTAGGATGATTCAGGGAATAAAACATCTTGAAAAAAAAAGACATCTCACAGGTTGACCAGCTTGAGAAGAAAGGGATGCTGTGCTCTGGTTTGTGCCTTGGCACTCACATACGGTCCAGCTGGCAATGACTCTCAGAGAGTGAATGTGCTGCCTGTTACAAACACACAGCTCTGGACACTGGCCTCTCTGACCGACAGCATCTGGAGCGTGTGGGAGAACAGGAGCATGGCAGGGACACGTCTGATTCTTTTCTGTCATTCTTTTGGATTTGTTTGTGAAAACTTATGAGATTTAAATTACTTAAAGGTAATGTTTGCCTCACAGGGTTACCATATGTCCTCCTTTTCCCGGACGTGTCCTGGCCAGGATTTCTAAATTGCCTGAAATGTCCAGTGTTTTGGCTTTGTTTTCATACTTGCTTAAGGTAATGACTGAAAAGTAGCTTGACCAATAGCATGTAGGCATTGTACATAATCGACCAATCGTGGCATGCGAGAATGTTGGATCTACAGAGAACGGTCAAAGAGATGTGTAAATATAATGTGTGAGGACTGTACAGAGCGTGCCAGTAGGAAAACAAAACCAAAATGCGAGCATTTTAGGCAATTTATAAATCCCAGTAAAAAATGAAATATATTTAAAATAACTAAATATACTTTAAATCTATGAACATATTTACTGACATATCGCTTGTGACTTACTGATATACTAAATATAATTAAACTTTATTTGGAGTACTATTGTGCACAATGCATGTTTTTTAATATTAAGCCTAAAACATGTTTTAATGTCACTATTGATGAGGATTGTATGATCTTTGAATGATATCGGTCTTTAAATGCAAGATATTTAAAGTGTACCTGAAGTATACTGGCAATAGTTCCACTTTAGCACAATCAAATATACTTCAGTATATCTTTAGTCGGACTTCAGCACTACTTTTGCACAATTAAAGTGCATTAAGTACAAAATTAGTTGTTCTAATTTAGTAGACTTTAAATATACCGTACCAGTTTAGTAATTGCATGATATTTTTATTGAGTATATAAATATGTAAATGTATTTGTAGTATACTTGGCATGAAATAAATGTATTTCAAATACATTTTAGTATATATTTTTTTTTTCACTAGGGCAGCCAGGACCTGTCCGAAAAAAAGAGGACATATGGTTACCCTATTCCCTCAATGAAAAATGTACACATAAAGAAGTGAATAGTAATTTTGTAAAACATGTAAAATGATGTACATTTACATGAGATGAAACTTTGATATTGGTTCATATTGAAAAGCCTAATACAAACTGTTTTATTTTACATGGAGTTAGTTGCCTCATGGGGGTGGCCATTTTGAAATCCAGCTAGACCAGCTGATGTGATAATTATAGTATCTTTATAAATCCTTGGTTTATTCAAAACGTAATTATGGCTGACTAAAACAGTGCTTTTTTACAATAGCATTGGAAATATTTTTGCTTTTTTAATGTTACATCCACACCACTAGGTGTCAGTATAAGCACAAGACTTATATTGGCTAGTGCAGTGGTTCTCAACCGGTGGGGCGCGCCCTCCCCAGGGGGGGGCGCGGACACTCTCCCGGGGGGGCGCGAGTAGGCTACAGGATGGGAGGAAAAAAACCTGAAAAAAAAATTTGCAAATTTTTTTTATCACTAAACTACTGTCATAAAAAGTTATAGTTTTGTATATACATAACTCCTGAATAAAAATTAAAATGTGTTTGGATTGATTTAAAAAAAAAAAGAGTTTTGAACAAATTTGATTGGTTTGTCGATAGTGAGCGCAAATGCAGGCAAAGTCTCTTTAAAGGGGTCATATAATGCCATTTTTGTACAAGTTAATATGATTCTTTAGGGTCTAAATGAAAAGTTTGTAATATACTTTAATTAAAAATTCTCGTTAGTATTGTAAGAAAACACTCATTTTACCTGGTAAAAAACAGCTCTCTGTTCAGCACTCCATTTCAGTGCATGTGCCTTTAAATGATCGTGAGCTCTGCTCACCCCGCCCCTCTGTGGAGTGTTGCCTTGACAACAGTTGAGGGTATGTTTTGGTGGAAGAATGGCAGCGGGAGTTTCTGATGACACTGTGCAACCATATCAATTTGAACCGGAGTCAAAAAAAAAAAAAAAAATTACTAAAAAAATAATTTGAACCAGAGTCGGACACGGAACAAGATGATGGCCCTGAAGAAGTTCGACAATTAAGGCTCGAACAGGACGTTTCTGAATGGTTGGTTAACGTAATGTCACTTTGATCTATCTTTGTATGTATTGGCACATAATATTACTTATTAATCAGTAACAGACACCGTTATAAACCATCTACAAAAGTAAGCTTAATGTACTGTTACCACGTTAACTTTACCACAGCGTACACAGTTTATAATAACACAATAACCATAACGCGTTGTTCATTACAAACGTGGGATTAATCAATCATATTGAGAACGTCGTACATAGAAAACATGCCGTAATGTACACTTGATTTCATGTAATGAAAGTTAGTGTAAACTTTAGCCACATTCATAGTGAAACATGCAAGCGATTAGCAAAGATTAATATAAAGGTTAATAAAACGTTACACTCACTTCTTCTGAAGGTGCAGCGAATAGTTGGTACCGATCCTTTTTTCAGGAGCAGCTTCTTGGCAAAACCAGCTTTAAACTGATCCTCGTTTATAAAGCAGTCTGGTGAGAAATGATTCGCGCAAACATAAAAGAATTGAGGTTGATCTGGGGGACTATTCCTTTCGAAAACAAAACTCAGCCACTGCGTCTTCAGAGGTTCTGATTTAGGAACATCAAAACGACTACTATTTAAAACGACTGCTGTGTTCGTTATTACACCCAAGAACAGAACACCACGCTCCCTTAGACGCCACTCTGCTCCAGCGTATCGACAATGGTGGACTATGATGACAGCTTGCTCAGGGCGGGTCTGTGTTGAAACGCTCCTGTCAATCAACAATTGTGGGAGGGGCCTCCGATCTTGTGACGTCACAAGACGAACAGTTCGATTTGAGACAGGGGAAAACATATTAGGAGATTAAAAAAAAACACTGGATGGATTTTTATCATTATAGGATGGTTTTGTACAGGCATGCCAACACACATTTCAGCACAATCAACTTGTAAAAGTGGAAGACCCTTTAAGACAAGTCATGTCACTCGGCGGCCATCTTTGAAACGCCTCTCGGGCATCCAAGTGCAGCTCCTATCACTTTGTATGGGGAAACATCAAATTCTCCTAAACTGTTCACTAAGCTTCCGATTACATTTCATATTTGAAATCACCAATGAAATCGGACAACAACTGTGTCATAAATGTTGTTTCTTTTGCTCAAATAGCGTTATAAAAAAAGCTTATTTCTCAGGCTAGATCAGCCAGTGCGCATGCGCAGTCCTAGGCGGACGTCTCAGAACGCTGACAGTTTCTATAGCAACCGGGACTTCTAAGGGCAGCTGCAGTGATGAGCTGACTTTACCGATTAGCGACTGGCTCTTTCATTCAGAAGGCGGGGCTTCCTGCGATTGAGCGGCCATATTGAACGTTGCATTTTTCCCCATTCAAAACTATACGAGTGACACGTCTTGAGTATTCTATAGTCTTTGATGCAGAGCAAGTGGTTTTACGTTTAGTCATTGAGTCGCTCATTCAAACAATTCGGTTTCAAACGCTCATCTATCAAGAATGAGACAGATGTTTGTGCATGGGCTGAATCTTGACTCAAATGAGCCTGCTCAAAACACTGAATCATTCAAAACATTGAGTGTTGCTGTGAGATGCGCTATGCTGTGATCTTTGTTTGATTCACGATCTATTTTCGCTGGGCAAATAGACCAAAACAGTCATTATTTCCGTCTAAAATGTAAGGACTTAATATTATTAACTTGTTTGTTGGAACTGTCTATGAAATCAGTGTCACATTTTCACCGTGGAGGTGATGGTAAATTTTCAAGGATGGTCAATTGTCAGCTCTCTTGGTCGCTGTCGTGATGTATGTTGCCAAACTGTATTCAAATGTTATAACATAAAAACACATTTTGAAATTTAACTGCAGTATGTCAATTTAGTTTATTTGTGTGTGTGTGCTTGCGCTCATAGACTTTAGAAAACGGCGCTCATTTGTTTGATTTCTCCTCGAGAGTTGCGCTAAGCCTCAAAAGTTTAAGGTCCTTGCACCCTGACTGGAGTCCGAAACTGTCGTATTCGTTTTTCATATTCGCCATTTGGTGGTTTCAATTGTCAAAAACACCTCAAAATATTTGCTACGGAGTGCACGGAAAATCGAACCATCCGAATTAATTTTTATGACGGACGGAAGTTTCAGAGGCTGCAAACGTATAAACGTGAGGTCGTATTTATTTTTATATATATATATATATATATATATATATATATATATATATATATATATATAAAAACGAATAAACTAGTCAGAATATAGGCTACAGTTAAAGCTTTCCTTTAGTTTTTGTGAAATACACGCACGCACGCAGCCACGCTCACACAAACATGTTTAAATACATTTATGTTGTTAATAAATAAATAACAATAAATTGTTAGAACAGCAATATCTCCAAGTTTTGTTTTTCACTGTAAAAATGTAATGATTTGCCAATGCAAAGAGAGTACCGCCACCTTTTTCCCCACTTCAAGCACTGATGCTTGAAGTGGGTGTTTACTGGTGTTTACTGGTTTACTGGTTACTGGTATTTTTGGAGACACTTGTGGTTTTTGGACAATAAAGCATGTAACCTCATATAATTATATAGCAATAGCCTAGTAATGATGATAGGCCTACTACTACTAAAGCCACAGCCATATCACCCTGCAGCCCAAGACTGGTTGCCCACTGAAGCTAAGCAGGGTTGAGCCTGGTTAGTACCTGGATGGGAGACCTCCTGGGAAAACTAGGTTGCTGTTGGAAGAGGTGTTAGTGAGGCCAGCAGCGGGTGCTCACCCTGTGGTCTGTGTGGGTCATAAGGCCCCAGTATATTGACGGGGACACTATACTGTCAACAAGCATCGTCCTTCAGATGAGACGTTAAACTGAGCTCCTGACTCTCTGTGGTCATTAAAAATCCCATGGCACTTCTCGTAAGAGTAAGGGTGTAACCCCGGTGTCCTGGCCAAATTCCCTCTACTGGCCCTGGACAATCATGCCCTCCTGATAATCCCCATCCACTTGATTGGCTCTATGACTCTCTCTCCTCTCCACCTGTAGCTGGTGTGTGGTGAGCGCACTAGCCGCCAGGGAGCTGTCAGTTTCAGATCATCCGGTGGAGTGCACATCAGCAGGCTGAGGAGAGACTCCACAGATTGGGTATACAGCAATACACAATAAAAGCGCTATATAAATGCATCATTCATTCATTCATTCATTCATTCATACTACTCATAATAATAATAATAATAATAATAATAATAATGTCTGCAAGCTCACATTAGAAGTCTGGTGCTACTGCCAATTATAACAATAGCCTAGTAATGATAATAGGCCTACCTACCGCTACTGATGATAATAATAATAATGTGGGCCTAAAATGGCCAGCTTTAGGCTATCTATCTATCTATCTATCTATCTATCTATCTATGCAAGGTGGTGTGGTGTGGGTAGTACTGGGGCCCCAACTGCAATGAACCAGCTTTGGGGGGGCCCAGCTTGCAAAAGGTTGAGAACCCCTGGGCTAGTGCAACAAACAAAAACTCACTGAGTGCAACTTTAAATGTGTGATTTTTTTTTTTTTTTTAAGTCTTACTTTCCATTAAGAGATTATCCTTGCTTGACTTCATTTCATGCTTTCTTTAATTTATTTGATTCAAATTTTTGCGTGTTTTGTTTATTTTTTTTGAACCTCAGACCCATTTCTTATAAAGTCAGTCTACCTGCTCAGCTCTTGTGGAAATATATAACGTAGACTCAACACTCTCTAAAAATACTCTCAGTATTTTTTTTTGCCTTGGCTCAAGTTTAAGAAAGTCAAACTGAATGGACACAGACATACAAGTATATATGCACATGCTTATGTACTTTTTTTTTCTACATGTGCTGTCAACAGATCAAACCATCGGACATATTTTGACGGCATGTATGTTTATACTTGTGGCTTTTTTCAGACCCCTAAGTTGTCTTATTTAGCTGCCCAGTAAAACAGCTCTGTGAGAGAGAGCGCAGTCAGGTAAACATATTCCAAACACAGACGCTTTGAGCGTCTCTAGAGTCATAGACTCCAAGACCAGCCCTGGGTGAAAGCTTAAGTAGACCACACGGTTGAAGCAACAGAGCGTAGGCCGAAGGGGAAATGGGCAACTTGGGGGAGAGAGTCCCCAGGGCCCTCTCGCTGCCAGACCTGGACCGCGCTGGGCTCGTTCTTCAGATGAAGCTCTTAGACAGTGACGACAGATAGTGGAATAGTGTTCTTGGGTGTGTAAGAGGGTGTGTAGGTGTGTGGGTGAGAGGATAAATGGGAGTGACGGGCTTTGTTCGGACATTCATGTACGTCACGAAGTGGGCGAGCGTTCGCATTTAATCTATGGGAAAAAGTAGAATCATTCACTTGTCAACAGCCATGTTTTGTCACGTTAACTGAAATTTAAATGAATCAGTATTTTGTCTTGTTTTCCAGGTAGCCTAATCACCCTCAAAAAATAAACATATATTTTCATACATTTTCATGGAAGCAGAATTGTATGTGAATAAACCTCGTTCAATTTATTTTCATTTATTGCTTAAACAGAAAAAAAAAAAAAATTTATCATTTATTATTTTAAAATTTGTCTTAAAATATTGTTTATTGTTTTTCAATCAAAAAACCCTATAGACTTATTTTATTTTATTTTATTTAATGTCAGGATTTACTAAAGACGCGCAGTGAAGAATTACAGCTGAAAAGGCGTTTACACGGTTATTTTTGCGCCAGACCTTATTGAATATGCTTTTGTAGGCGTTTCTGTTTCAGACGCAAAATTTATGAGAGGAGAGTATTAAAATGAATCATGCAGCGGGATTTACTAACGTTTGCACTCAACAAATTACTGGTATTTCCGCCATTATTTAATGCCCCAAAAAAGCATGTCTTAAAGCAGGTGCTAATCTGCGCTGCTCTTGGTAGGTTGCGCTGGTCATTATGGAAATGATCTGGCTGCGTCTGTGTTCTTTAATGTGGGCATTGTCAGTAAATCACACGCAGAAATTTCCCCTCCCATCAGCGATTTTATGGAATTGCGCTCTAACGTTAATTTGCCGTTTAGTAAATCTGACCCTAAATGTAATGTTATTAATAATAATTTTAATAACATATATAACCTATATATTTTGTTTGTTTTAATGATGTTTAGATGTTTTCATTGAAATACTCATTAAGAAAACTATTTTTGCTGTGTTCACACCGTGTGCTAATCAAAGTCTAGGTGTATTTTTTGTTCGGTGGACAAAATAAAATGCATTTTTAAGTGGAAAATCTGACACTTGCTATAGTCATAATACTAATATATACTATTCTCCCTATTTTTCTACTCAGAGACTGAAAGCTGCCCTTGCCCACCATCCAGGGGGCATGGCGAATGGCAGCATGAACTCCATGGGTCATATGATGGAGATGATGCCATCGCGGCAGGATCAGGCCGGTCACCATCACCTGCACTCTCACCCTCACCAGCACATGCAGGGCCCGCCCCACGGATACCCACACCATGCCCACCACCACCCCAGCCATGCACAGAGTGCCCATCACCACCCACAAAGCCACGGGCACCACAACTCCCACCCGCCCCACCTGCACCCTGCACACGGACATCAGACCTCTCCACACCAACCCATGCACTCTGCTGCTTCACAGGTACTGAACTGGAGTGAGATACTGTTGTTGAGGTTCTAATGCTGCAATATTTACAAGTACATTTGATGTGGAGATTGTTGAGTTAAGCTGAATTTAACTTTTCAAGTTTGCTTGAGTTGGGATTAACTGAGAGAGTGAAACATCAAAAAAAGTATATGTATATATATATGTATGTGTATATATATATATATATATATATATATATATATATAACTGTACATTGAAATACAATGACTTGAATAAAACTCTTTTATAATAAGCATATTTTTATTTATAAATTAAAAGTAATTGAAAATAAAATAAAATAAATATATCAGGGTGTTCCTGATATCATAATGAAAAAAATAAATCATCATTAAAAGAATGACATTCTTTAAAAGAAGGAAAACATAATAAATAAGAAATAAATAAGAAATATTAATAATACTTCGTTTTCCTGAAATATTATTAATATTTAAGAAATTTTTTGTCTGCAAAATCAAAGTTATGTGGTGCGACCAACATGCTGAAACATGGTGAAAAAAATAAAAATTATATAACAGAAAGACACCTGCAAACTCACGACTGTGTGTCAAGGTCAATGAGTCTCTTAAAATATCAGATACTTTCACCTTATTATGACAACACAAGGTTAGTTTAGGTTGTAAAATGTCATATGATACAAAAAAATAAAAAATAAAAAAAAAATAGTGTGGTCTTAAAAACATAATGACATTTATAAAGTAATTATTCATAATGTTTTTAAAAATACTTTTACTTTTAAAGTAAAAATAATATGTAAAGTATTTTTAATAATAATACAAGTGTATAATCACATGTGTTCAAGCAGAAAGGAAAATGTATGTTGTTGAAAATGTAAGTCTTACATATTACTTGCACCACATTTCATTAAAAAAATGTATAAAAGGTTTTCAAAACCAAATGGCACATGTGTTTTAAACTACGTTTTTAAAAAGATTTTTCCTTTTTTTACTCTCACTCTTAACCTGTCTAACTTAAAATTCTCTTCAGGTTTTTAGGATGTCTGAATCCATCTTTTTGTGATTCAGAAGTTCTGCTTTAATGTATTATTAAGCCAAAAAAGAGGCCCTGTATACATACAAGTCATCAAAGCCCTGCATTTTCCATCGCCTCCAGAAACCTGTAATGATCTAAAGACGGCAAACATGGCAACTGCCAAGCATATGTCAAAGAAGCTTTTTGTGGGCCTTGTGCGCTGGTAGTGGCCCTGTTTCTCAGGGTGTCGTAGAGTATTGGTCCGAGTGGACGTGTGCAGTGGAAAACTGGGCCCTGACACCTCTTTATGAGGGTGGGGCAGCCTGTAAATCACACTGCTGTTTCTCACACCCAAACGTCCGTCATAGGACCGTAGGGCCACGTGTACAGGGCACATGTTGTTTTAAAGAAAACTCCCAGACAGGAAGTTTCTGACTGAAGAGGTCTGAGCGATGAGATGTTAGACAGGTGATTGGCCAGAAGCCAGATGTATAAATTGTAACTTCAGACTTTTTGTTGTCCCAGTTATCTCCAGCTGCGCAGCAAATGCAGCCGACGCAGACCCTTCAGTCCCCGCCGCCCAGCGGAGGTCGCCGCAGACGGGTCGTGGACGAGGACCCCGACGAGCGCCGGAGGAAGTTCCTGGAGAGGAATCGTGCGGCCGCCACACGCTGCAGACAGAAGAGGAAAGTGTGGGTGATGTCGCTAGAAAAGAAAGCGGAGGAGCTCACCCAAACCAACATGCAGCTGCAGGTCAGAATCACTCATTCGCACACTTCTCCTCAGCTGAAAGCCTCTGTTCTTGAGCGTTAAAGCGCACTTCGCTTTGGAACACACACTGAGATGTATTTCACTCGGGGCTTCATATTTCACTCGGTATTAGCTTACTCTAGACCACAGAAGCTCATAAACACCCTTCATTTGACAGCTGAAGCTACTGTCGATGGAGAGCAGACGGGGATGGCTGTGGGGAGGGCAGGGTTAATGGGTTATTGAGGTCTACAGAGTAACCAGAGCACAGCCAGCTGCAGCTGAATGTGTGGCTTGTAAGCCAGTAAAACCTCTGAGCATCACGGCACATCTCATCTGCAGGAGGTTTCTATTTGGACACATCCATTTGGGCTCTCAGTAGACCTTGAATTTGCATGGAGATTTACCTGAAAGATTGATGCTGTGTGTGTAGTCATGTAAGTCTGTTTTGGAGGATGTTTGAGTATATCCTGCACTACCCACAGCTTAACCCAGTCTCCAAGCCGGACTGAGCTGGTGTTCAGGTGATCGGCCAGCTGGTGGACACGTGTCTAAAGCCCCTCTAAAACCATGAAACCAGACCTTTTTGGTTGGTTCGGGCATGGCGATTATCATCATCAGGCCACATCATTCTCTCTCTGCTTATCTGAGTGAGCTGAGGTTAACCTGTCTCACTCAAGGCCACAATAGTCAATGGTTCGCTGGTTGCACTTTGTGTGGTTCAAACCTTTCAATTACCAGCCTACATTTTCAACCACTAGGCAACACCATCCTCTTATCAAAAGTTCCTACTAGCGCTAGGCAATGTAAGGAGACTTGGGATATATTCACAAAGATTTTGCTGAGAATATAAAATTAAGCAAATGTGTGAATATTGTAAAGATTTTAATTCGTTTTGTGAACCCTCTTTGCCTCATGACTAAAATCGAATCAGTTGAAGACACTGATTCATTGGCATTGTGACTCAAATATGTTCACTGAAGTCTCTATATGGCAATTTCTATATAATGAAATATTTACACTGTAACGTTCAGATATTTGGGCTTGGTAAGATTTTTCTTTTCTTATGCTCACCAAGACTGCATTTATTTGATCAAAAATATAGTAACAACAAATTTTCGATTTTATTTATTTATTTTAAAATGTAATTTATTCCCGTGATGCAAAGCTGAATTTTCAGCATCATTACTCAAGGCTTCAGTGTCACATTATCCTTCAGAAATCATTCTAATATGCTCATTTGGTGCTCAAGAAATATTTATTATTATTATCAATGTTTACAACAATTGTGCTGCTTAATATTTTTGTGTTTTTATTATTTATTTATTATCTTTTGATGAATAGAAAGTTCAAAATGGCATTTATTTGAAATACAATTCTTTTGCAACATTATACATTTATAATATTTACTGCCACTTTCATCATTTTAATGTATCCATGCTGAATAAAAGTATTAACAAACCAAAACAAAAACATAGTGACCCAAACTTTTGAATGGTAATGTATATTTAGCAAAAAAAAATCTAGGCAAATATTTCTGTTTATGTTATACTGGTGCATATAAATGGAAATTTTCAATATAATTCTTCCTTTCATTTAGTAAAAAAAAAAAATGCCTTCATTGTTACTAAATTTTTTATGGTCTTTTGCTTTTTGGTTGAAATTAAGGCTCCTCTGAAAAAAAAAATCAGATCAGTTATGTTTTATATTGTCAAAAGGCTGCAAAATATTGAGATATTATTTCACCCAGCCCAAGTTCCCGCTAACAATAGAACAAAACATGTTAAATGTGTTTGTTTTTCTTTGTTATTGCATAGTTTGCCAAGGTGGGACAGAATGCTCATAGACACCCTGGCACTCCCATAGTCCCACTGTTCAGGCTTGTTTTGCCTTTTGTGAAATATTCACCCCACAGTCACAAACATGGTACCTGTCAAAGCGAGGATTCTTCTCCACCAAGCATCGCTGAAACGCTGCCATGTTTTCATATCGGTTCTGCTAAATCGTTTAATCAAATTCAAGAACTCTGTGTGATCAGACGCTCGTGTTTCCCACAACGGTAATTGCAGAGAATTCACCGCCTGTTCATTATGAGGTTTTCTAATGAGACCCAGACTTGTCTGGCCTTTAATTCATTGTGTCTGCTGGGAGGTTTGATGTGAAGCTGCCAATACATCCACCAGAGACCTTTTTCCAACATGTTTGTCATAATTATGTTAAGTATTGTATGGTTTAGGACAAAAACAGAACATCATAAACATGTGTGCCTTTGTTTAAATTTGTTTACATACTAAGGAACCATAGGGGCTAACTGTCACAAACGTGTTTTCCAAAAACACGGCTTAAAATTAATCTTAAACTACAAAGGAATTTCAATAGACAATAACTCTTAAGCAGTCAGATCCAGGCCAGACTGTATCCAGGAAACTTTGTGAAATATGCATGTTTTTAACTGTGAAATAATGAGGGGCATTTAGTTTTGATTAACTTCTGTTGCGACACACTATGTTTTGTTTTATGTCTGTAGCCAATGTGTATGACTGGATATTTGACTAGCAATAAGTGATTCAAATCCTGTAAACACTGAGGGATTTTTTGTGAGTGTTTCATGTTATCATTGTTTTTGTTGGCAGAACGAGGTCACCATGCTAAAGAACGAGGTGACACAACTGAAACAGCTTTTATTGACACATAAGGACTGTCCCATCACCGCCATGCAGAAAGAGTCTCAAGGTTACCTCAGTGAGTACTATCACGCACATTACACCCACACGGCCAGAGGTGACATTACATAATAACGGATATACACTATACATATTGTTTGTAGGACACACCCACTGATATAGATACTCGTGACATTTTTAAAGTGTATGGAGGCTGCCACTCCTTGGTTATAGAGGAGGGGAAAAGCACTCATTTTCTCAGTCACTGACAAACCAGTTGCCTAGCGGTGTTTATGATGCAGAAATATCGTGTCCATTTTCACTTTAAAGTAAATGCCTTCAGGTAATGTACACTGCCTGTCATTTTAAACTTCCAAATTCATCGGGGTTTCACTTTATTTTGATGGTCCCTTTAACATATTCTGTTGACTGTAAGTAACGTTGCACCTACATATCTGTTAACTCTCATTAGAGTGTTAGTTGAGTATTAGTAGACTGGTAGGGTTAGGGTTCGAATAAGTTGACATGTATTTGCAAAGTTACTTATAGTCAGTAGAATGTCTGTTGGGTGACCATCACAATAAAGAGTTAGCAGATATGAAGCAGGCAGTCTACTAATACTCCAATAGGAGTAAGTTGACATGTAGGTGCAATGTTACTTATTGTCAACAAAATACTCAAAAGGGGCCATCAAAATAAAGTGTTACCTTCATCAGTAATCAATAAAGTTATTATTTTTCAATGTGGTGCTTATTGTTTTCACATTATTGTCCTGTCCTCTCATAGGAAATAAAAATCACAAATGAGATCTCGTAAATATCTCAGTTATTTTTCCTAAACTACAAGTATACGGATGGATGGATGGATGGATGGATGGATGGATGGACGAATAGACAGACAGACGGATGGATGGATGGTTGGACGAATAATCAGACAGACAGATGGATGGATGGGTGGATGGATGAATGGATGACTAGACAGACGGATGGGTGGATGGATGGATGGATGGATGGATGGATGGATGGATGGATGGATGGACAAATAGACAGACAGAGATGGATGGATGGTTGGATGAATAGACAGATGGATGGATGGATGGACGGACGAATAGACAGATGGATGGATGGATGGATGGATGAATAGATGAATAGACAAATGGATGGATGGATGGATGGATGGATGGACGGACGAATAGAAAGACGGATGGATGGATGGATGGATGGATGGACGAATAGATGAATAGACAGAGATGGATGGATAGACATAGACAGGCAGATGGATGGATGGATGGATGGATGGACAGACATATGGATGGATGGATGAATAGACAGATAGATGGATGAATGGATAGTTGGATAGAGGGACGGATGGATGACGGTGATGGATGTACAGATAGACATATCAATGGATGGATGGACGGATGGACAGATAGATGGACAGATGGATGGATGGATGGATGAATAGACAGACATATGGATGGATGGATGGATGGATGGATGGACGAATAGACAGACAGATGGATG
>JAFVLL020012490.1:0-19163 GCA_021397915.2 Tor tambroides | reverse complement strand
ACGTACTGCTTTTTTATTATGGATGTTTTGATGTGTACTACTTACACAAATTTTGCAAATACATTCCTTATAAGCTTTCAATCGAAAAACAGCGATCAATCGTCCATGCTTGAGGCTTAGACCTTCAGAATGATATATAGTTTTTCAAGATTAACTTTGTCCCGTTTCATTTATTCTATTCCTAAACAATGACATTTGCAAACAAAGAGCGTTCGGTGCGAGATCGTCCTGGTGCAGGTTAACAGGTTAAGGCTGGCAGAAAGGTTCTGAGGGCCAGACAAACCGCCATCACCTTGAGGCAGTTGATATGTAGGCATTGCTCGTGGATCGATCAGGAGCTGAACGCTGGGTTGCCCTCATACAGAGAACCCCAACCCGAGTTGGAAGCGTCTGTCGTGACTACCTTCTTTCTGGAGGTCAGACTCAAATGAACACCTGATAGAAACAGGCGAGAGGATGTCCAGAGGGCCACAGCTCTGACACAGAGATGAGTTACCCTGATAAAATGTCAGCCCAGGTGCCAAGCGTGGGATGGAACGTGAGCTTTGAGCCAAAACTGAAGGGGCCGCATGTGTAGTAGGCTCAGGGGAATCACCAAGGATGCTGCTGCCATGAGGCCGAGCATCCTCTGGAACAGTTTGAGGGGACACACGATCCCTAACTTGAAGAATACTGCCACTCGCTGAATAGTCAGGGAGCGTTTCGGTGAAATCCAAGCTTGCATGTGGACTGAGTCTATTACTGTTCCCAAAAAGGAACAGAAACGCTGTCTGGGAGCAAGAAAACTCTTGGTTGAATTGATTCTCAACCCAAGACACTCCAGATGGTTGAGCAACAATGATCTGTGAGCGATGAGTTCCCATTCTTATCTGGCTAGCACTAGCCAGTCGCCGAGGTAGTATAACGCACTTTGTAAAATTGCAACGAGCCAGGGAGAGCCCGGTAGGCCACTCCCTCGAATGTGAATCTCAAGAACGGTCTGTGACGGGGGCTATCTGGATATGAAAGTATGCATCTTTCTGATCCAGAGACAGAAACCAATCCTCGGGACATACTTGCGTGAGAATCTGTTTCAAAGTCAACATTCTGAACAGCCATCGCATGAGAGCGTGATTCAACTGAGCGCCCCATCTTTCTTAGGAACGAGGAAGTAGTGGCTGTAAAAACCTGACTTGCTGTCTGCTAGGGGGACCTGCTCTATGGCGCCCTTTGCAACCAATGTGCTTACTTTGGACCGAAGAACATGTGCTTCATTGTTTGGGACCGAAGTCTGAACAACACCTCTGAAACGTCGCAGCTTGCGAACTAACTGAAGAAAGTAACCTCATTCTATGATGTTTAGAATCCACCTTGACATGCAGAGAATGGCTTTCCAAGCCAAAGCCCATGTGGAAATTGGTTCTATTTTTACTAGCGGTAAATCGCTATGTGGAAAAAGGGAACTGACACTTGTGGAAATAGGGAGAGGAAAATTGCTCTTTTGAGTATTTGGGTTCACAGTGGTAGTTTGTCGGGACACACACTGAGTGTGCTGGACTTGCCCCGCTGGAGAACCTCCACCACTCAGATTCGAAGAGGTGACAAATGATCGCAAGCATTCTTGGACGGAGTTCCGGCCCAGGCGAGAACTTGCCCTCTCCTCTTCCTCTCTGCAGTCAGATCAGGACGGCTTCTGAGGCTCCTGGTCCGGCACAACCTTGGCGGTTCAGGAAGAGATACTTCCTAGCCGCTCAGGGGCACTGTTGCAGCCCAGACTCTGGCTTTGGTGGGGGCTGAGGCGGTGCCGCTTTGGTGGATTGGAACCTGTCCATGGCAGGCCTGAACTGTCCCTTGGGAAAGACGGGGGAGTTGAGGAAGGCCATTTTCTCGGCATCCCTGATCTCCGTCAGACTGAGCCATAGGTGGTGCTCCAACACCACCGAACTGGCCATGGCCTTGCCGATTGCTTGAGCAGTCGCCTTGGTAGTGCACAGGCCCAGGTCTGGCGTCATGCTCAGCTCAGTGAAGGGGTTGGGATCCCAGCCAGACTCGTCCATAGGTCTGTCCCAAATCGCGTACTTCTAGAATAGTGTACTAAATACACTATTCTATGACGTTTTGTAGTATAAATAGTGCGAGTAGTGTGTTCACACTGAAAATTCCAAAAATAAAAAATGCACTTTAAAAACCCGGATGATGCACATAAATAACCGAAAAAATGAAGTATGGAATGTTGAAGACGTCATACACTCAACTGTCACAGCTTTAATTACGTCGCGAAGGGGGAGGGGCTATCAGACTCCGATTATTAATGACAAAATAACCTTATATAATTCATACACTACATGGTTGAGTGCATAGTGCATAAGTACGTTGTGTATAAGTGCATAGTATATAGTATGTCATTTGGGACATGGCTCATGTCTCAGAGAAGTTTGGCCTGAAACTCCTGGAGCACGAACATAGTATGCAGGGCTGAGCCGGCCTGGCCAGCCGCTGCATAAGCCCTGTTTGCCAAGGAGGATGTCACCCTGCAGAGCTTAGATGGATGCGCCGCAGCTTTGAGACCTCACGTAAACGGAGGGCAGAGGTGTGCAGCCGCTGCCTCTTCCAGAGGGGGAGCTTGGTGTACCCCTGCTCTTCAGCGCCATCAACCGTGGTGAGAGCAGCTGCAGTGGAAGGGTTAACATGTGCCGACTAGGGAACTCGCCATGTCTTGGTGAGCTCGTTGTGCACTGCGGCATATGCTGTTTTTTTTTCAACCGGGGCGTCCCAGGCTCCCACACAAGTTTAAGACATAAAATAATACATAAAATGCTGGAATACATGTTTCTTTGTCTGTCAAAGGGGGCCTCAACTTACAGTAAAATATACAGTTTAATACATTTCATCTGTTCTAAAAACATGACTTGACAAAAGTATGAAATTCATCAACAAGTGAGCCAAATTCATATTCTCCTTTTCATCACTGTGTAAATATCTTTGAATCTAATATCTTTCAGGCTTTCTTGCCCTTCATCTTGGAACGAACAGTGCCTTCAGCCAGTCTCTGTCAGCCTGTCATATTAATCTTAGGTTTTGAGATATTGGGAATCTATTTTTAATTTCTTTCTAAATCAAGGTCTTGATGGGGATTTTTTTTTTTTAGGTTAGACAGTGTTAATCCAGGGAAGAGAATTTGATTAGAATTGTTTCAATTAGGTCAATCAGTGTAAAAATGAAATGAATGAAAGGATTAAAGAATGTAAGAGTAAATAAAATAGATCTTACTTGAGGCTGATATCTTAAAGTCAAACAGCATACAAAGCACAGTTAAGTTATCTTTCATGAGAGTAATTTTTCTCTGAGTAATTAGCAAAGCATTTTAACGCTACAAGCAGCTCCAGGACAGCTTAATAGTCCTCCTGAGGACTTCTAAATCCCTAAAAGAAACTCACAAATGATCTGAAGCATGTCTAGTGTTGCAACTGATTAATATACATTAACTGAGTATACACATTATAATATTACAGTGAGACTGATTAGGAGAAACTGAATAGTAGTGGTGGTGAGATGAAGCCTAATAAAGCTTTGAAGCTTTCCAGGCAGGTGTGTTGAAAAGTTGTTCATTTCTCGAGGCTTCAAATGCACGCTAGGGACACCTGCTGGTCGATGCAATAAGGTGCAGAATTTTTTTTTGAGTGTGACAGTGCCAGAATGTGTGCTACATAGTTCAAAAAGGCAATTAACATATGCACACACAAACACATTTTTAAATAAATAAATAAATAAATAAGTTCTTTGAAGTTTTATGCTCAGTGTTGTTTCATAATGTTTCATAATTTTCAAGTGCTTTTGTTGAAAAGAGGGAAATGATAGAGTTATTAAGACTAGATAGAGCCATTTAGACTGGATAAAAGTGGGTGAAAGTGATTTACGTGGACTGGAAAGAGGGCAGTTGAAGTAGAAGATTAAAAACACTGTTTCTTAAACTGTATTCAGGCTGTGTCGAATCCACCAAGAGTGAACCACTTCTCAAAGCACTGCAGCCAAACAAGGTCTTGAACATCACTAGTGATATCACTTAACTAAAACAATACAAGCCTTGATACAGAGCTCCGCCTGGAAGTACCTTACATTTTCAACGCTTTGAAGCCTTAGTATACAGGCTTATCATCACTACTGAACAGAATAGAAACTGCAAAGAACTATCCATCAGTGTAATACCTGATTATGTTATACACGTATGTTATATGCTACATAATTCTTGATAATGTTACACAGACATGCAAACTTTATGTATGTATGTATGTATGCATGTATGTATATATACACACACACTTATATATATGTACATACATAAAGTATATACACTGTATGTACGTGGCCCCTCACTTATATTAAAAAAAAAAAAAGCTTGATGTGGCACTTGAGTCAAAAAATTTGCCCAACCTTGTGTTGGCCATACACGCTACTGACTTACATTATAAGTTGCTTTGATGAAATTCATGCACGTTTGATTAGCCTGTAATTTCAAATTTTCATATTTTAAACCCAGCCTTCAGTGGGTTTCCAATGACCGTTGTTAGTGAACAACTGACAACTTAAACACTTTTTTTCATCTAGTAAGTAAGAATGTTTCTTACTTATTAGAGGACCAAAGTATTTAAGTTGTCAGTTTTTTTGTTTGTTTGTTTTTTAGTGGATGCAGTGTAGAAACGTTTAGTTGTTGGAGACACCAAAAACACTGCAGGAACAAAGTAAAGAGGGTAAATACGAGGCATGCAAGGTTGCCAACTCTCATGCATTAAAGGCAGGGTAAGCAATTTTTCAAAAGCTTTTTAGAAAACTGAGTCGGGGCTGAGTACCAAAACAAACTTGTAGCCAATCAGCAGTAAGGGGCGTTTCTACTCGTGATATGGAGGAGAGAGCGCAGTGAACAGCCGCGCCGAGCGACAGAAAGATAGAGATGGCGGATAAAAAACAAAAGAGGAAAACGTCTGCGGAACGATAAGGCAAGAAGTCGGACCCGTGTAAATATCGGATCAGCTTTCCAGCGCTGGAGAGAACTCAAGGAGCGGAAGGCCTGCGATCGGACGCCGAGGTTGCTTTTCTTCTCGATAGGTGAGTAACACCGTGTCTACACCGGGCAACAGCTAAAGCCTGCCTACACTGGACGCGTGTATTTCAGGCGAGAATGTAGTTGTTTAAAACTCAAATCTGCGGTTTATTTATAAAGAAAGTGCCTATTTGAAAATTTGCTTCACCGATTTTGGAGACGTGAGTTCCAGGCGATCACCGGGCACTCAGGGCCTCACCGCGGCTAGTCCTTCTGACATCTGCCGCTGGCTCTGATGTCTCTGTAGTGGTTAAACATAAGATATAATTCATTTTGGGTAAATCTAACAGGTAATATTTGGTCTTTATTCTATTGTTCTATTAATATGTTAAAATGAAAATGAAAACAGGCAATGTTTGATATAGTATTTCGTTTCATTGTAATGTATGTACCAGTGGCGTGCACAGGCCTCCAGAGGGGCAGGGGCGAAATGGTGTTACAAGGGCACAATCGCGGACCCGGGGGTGGGTGGGTGTGGATGGATTGGGCTGGGTGATGGGTTTGGTCCCCCTCGGCTATAGGGGTGGGCGATATAGCAAAAATATCATATCACGATTTTTTTTTTTTTTTTTTTTTAGAAATATCACGATTCACGATTTTATCATGATTCTTTATCATGGTTTTTCTATTTTGCAAGTGTTTTGAGCATTACAGCCAAACTAATTTCCCTATTATAAAGACCTTTTAGCCTTTTAAGGTAACAAAATATATAAAAACAGGATGGTCAATATTTAGGCCAAAGTGGGTGAAGATAAAAATCTTTGTCATTATTTTATCTTTGTTATTAAAAAATTAGAACAAAGATACACATTACAAATACACACAATATACAAATAAAATAAACAGTGTTTTATTTTCAGGTAGGCTACAATAGGTGTATTTAGCAGGAGCATTCAAGAAATTGAATGAACAAATATAAAAATAAAACATTATATAGACTGATTCCTATTAAAGCAACTGTATTAAAGTTTTTCAGTCAAGAGTAGTGAGTGATTTTTCTCTTTGTGTTTGGTGTTTTATTAACATTAAAGGAATAATTCACCCAAAAATAAAAACAGTGGGTAACACTTTAGAATAGGGAACACTTATTAACTATTAACTACGACTTTTCCATCAATAAAGTCCTAATTTGCTGCTTAGTTAGTAAGGTAGTTGTTAAGTTTAGGTGTTGGGTAGGATCAGGGTTGTAGAATAAGGTCATGTACATTAAGGCATTAATATGTGCTTAATTACTACTAATAAATGGCTTATATTCTAATATGAATGCTAATTAGCAACTAGTTAAGATACCCTAAAATAAAGTGTTACCACACTTTAAAAAATCCTGGGTAATTTTTTGTAACCCAAATGCTGGGTTGAACGATTTTTTTGGGTTAATTTTTCAGTGTTTGGGTAGTTTTTGTGTTACCCAGCTCCTGGGTCAAATGTAATAACCCAATGTTTGGGTAGTTTTTTGTGTAACCCAGCTCCTGGGTCAAATGTAACAACCCAATGTTTCGGTAGTTTTTGTTTTACTCAGATCCTGGGTCAGAAGTAACCCAGCGGTTGAGTTATTTATCGTGGGGATTTTGCGTCTTCTCTTCACGGGAGAGCAGTTCTATGTTGCATTCATCGAATTGATGCATTCTTCGGTAAAATACAGGTTTGTGTACATTTTATTTTATCTATAAAATCGTTACTGTGCTGTATATCCTTCAATTTTATGCAGAGCAACAGGCGCGCGGTGTGAATCACCTTTAACGAGTGTCGCGGTCTTTTCGCGTGATGGAAAAGCCTGATGCTTTGCATAAAATAAACGGTTCTACTCATAAAGATACAGAATATAATACTTTGGATGTTAAAACATATCCTCAGAGCTGTTTACTGTTTGTTTATTGGCAGGTAACACAGCATGTTTCGGCTAGAGTGAAACGCAGGGCGGAGGTCGGTTAGCAGTTCCCGCCGAACACGACTCCAGCTCGGGCACGAGAATCAGTGAGGCGCAGCGCCGTTACGGTGGAAACAGAATAACAGAGACTGGTCAATTAGGCTACACGTGAATTACGTCTGTTTAATGTTTAATTTTTACTTCTAATGTTTGTTAAACGAGTTTAAATATAGGCAATACGTATAGCCTATTAAAAACTATACAATGCTGTAAATGATAAATAAAGGAAAATCATGCAAACCAGTGGTTGTGTGGAGTATTTTAGAACAGTTTAGAGGATTTAAGTTAATCTGTAAACATTATTTAATGTATGAAGTAAAACATAAGCTAGTAATAAAGTAAAATTGAATAAACCCATTAGCTGGGTTAAATCAACCCATTATGCTGGGTTAAATAAACAACCCAATTTGCTGGGTAAAATTAACCCAATATGGGTTCTGTCCTATATTTACCCAGCCCTTGGGTTAAAAACAACCCAAATTGGGTTGTTTTTATCCCAGTGTTTTTTAGAGTGCAAATAGGGTTATTTTTATACCATCATTTACTCAATCAAAAGTTGTTTTAAACCTCAATGAGTTTCAACATAAAGATAAATTCAACATAAATGCTCTTTTGAAGAATGTGGAAAACCAAACAGTTGCTGGTCCACAGTGACTTCCATAGTATTTTTTTCCTACTATCAAAGTCAGTGTGGATCAGCAACTGTTTGGTTACCCAGATTCTCCAAAATATCTTCTTTTGGTTCAGCACAAGAAAGAAATTAATACAGGTTTGGGACAACATGTGAGTGAGTAAATAATGACAGAAATAAAATTTTAGGGTGAACTATCCCTTTAATTACAGTCGGCAGCATGTTTAGTACTGTCCCTTTAAGACCTGCTCCCATCAAATATACAGGCACGCATCCGTTTCTCTCAGCTGTTTACTTTCATTTTAGACATAACCAACTGAGTCTATAATAAACTTTGTGTGTTTTGACAGTATTAGCACAAAAGATAAAAGATAGTTCAGTAATCAGGCGCTGTTTGACAGGCTTTTTCGTGCGCGCGCTTTGGGTGTATGTGCTCAGAAAAAAGCGCATGTCTGACCACCGCATGAATGAAACGTTTAACCGGCAAGGCTTTAAAGCAGATGCAAATAATGTACTTTTGTGATTGTGAATAAGTGCAGTGTCCCGTGAGAGTAACTTTACCGCTGAGTTAACACTGAATGGATGTGGCGTTGTACAGTACATAGAGACGGCGGCGCCAGAACTGCAGCTGATAGAATGTGCGCTGTAGCACGATACTACGATATTTCTTCAAAAAAGCAGATCTTGGAGACATTTTTATCGTCCACGATCAAAAATCGTCATATCGAACACCCCTGCCCTCGGCAGAAATCGCAGACCGGGGGCACTGGACCGCAAGGGCACTTTACCGTCGGACCTCAACGGGGCAGGGGCTCGAGCCCCCCTGCCCCATCCCCCCCCCCCCCCTGAACTACATACTACATTTCTGCGGCTATTAATATGTTTAAATGAAAACGAAAAGAGGCAGTGGTGTTTGATATATTTCGTCTGTAAATACAGTGAGGAAGACTGCAGCAGCCAAGGCGAGCTGACTGACGTTATCAAGTATGCTGCTGTTTGCAGAATTACCGGACTTGCGTCGTTCCGTCCGCGGGAGTTCACACTCCCGAGTCTAACTCGTGAAGTCCGAACTACTGAGGATGCAAATCCGAAATTTGCGTACTTGGTATTGAGAAACACGTGCAGACCTAATGTTAAGTCACCAGACTGTTTGCCTAAACGATGGAAACGCAGACAGCAAAAGGTCTGGCGGAAAAAAGACATATGGGACATATTGTTCCAGGTAATTTCGGTGAAAAAGCAGCTTATGTTTCACAGAACTAATCGTTGCCTAGGTTGCGTAGGCTACGTATATGTGGGGCGGATCTATCAAAATAGGGGCAAAACCCTTTTGGGGTAGGGGCGTGTTTGTTTTGGTGATTTCAAATATCAACATTGGCTTTCAGAAATCGCTTACCCTGCCTTTAAGCGTTGCATCATGCTTTCAGGCTCTGTTTCTCATGAGACTTGTCCGAGCAGCATGGAACCACAGGTCTACCACAGAAAATCTAGATTTTAGTTATCTAAATGGTAAGATTCTGCAACAAACAATTTTTTTCCTGCACTTTGCAAAGTGGCTATTAGCTAATTATCAGCATTCACACAGAGAATTTGAAGAATGCAAAGAGCGTTTGTACCATGGAAATGTTCTATTTGGTGGGTGAAATTTGCCAGTAACCTCCGTCAGTAACATCAAAAGTGAAAAATATGTTTATTAGATAAAGGACACAAAAATGGCAGAGGCCACAGAGCAAACCACAATGAGAAAAGGGTATGACCCAATTTGTCTTGAACTTTAAAGGGACTAATATACATAGAGATTATTTTGAGCTGCTTACCACGTCAGATGACTAGAATGCTGTACTGTTTAATGAAATCAAGAGATGCTGTCCCCAGTGCATAACTTACTATACAGTTATGTGCATATCTCCAGTTCACAAGAGACTCTGTATAACTGAACCAGACTATAACTTCAAAATGTGCATGCATGCGTGTCAAACAGATAGCAGATAAAAAAGAAATACTTTTAAATAAGTAAATAAGTAAATAAATAAATATTTATTACTGAGATGGCACATTCAGATGGGAGTAAAATCACTGAGGAGCTCTGGTAATGATTACTTTACCCCGCCTCTCCATGTAAAACTATCCCCCTCAGAGAACACATACATGCCTTTTGAGAGAAGATGCTTGTTTACTATGTGACGAGTTGGCTGCCTCCCCCCTTATCATCACCACCCCGTTCCTTATACGCCGCCCTTCACCAGGCTCCCGACGGGAGTGGGTGTGTGAGAGAGGAGGGGTGCTGAAAACAGTCAGGTCTGGCGGCGTGTGATGAGGCGCACCTGAAGTGAATGGAGCCTCATCACCGCCGCTGATATATGCCGAGCGCGCCTCTCCTCGAGAGACCGGTCTCTTTCCTGTGCATGCACGCTGGTGTCCTCGTGGGTCCAGGAAGTGTGCGTAGAGGGACTCCTGCACCGCCAAGCGCTGCGAGCTGCCGGACCCGCGGTCCGGATTTAGGACGCACCCGTAACGCCACCGACGGGCCTGGAGGCCGGGTAAGGGAATCCCCGCAAGCGCCGTGGGCCAGGGAAGAAGCCGCTGAGAAGAAACCGCCACCCCTCGCGCCCCGGACCTCAAAGGGGAGCGCGTGCGGCCACTGGACTCCGCCCCTTACCTGGACCCTTCCTTCCAGAACACCGCCCCTCCTTCACAAACCCCGCAGCACGACGAGGACACCAGATCCCCTGTTTATTTTGGACACTTTTCCCCCTTTGGACACTTTATTTTGATATTTCTTTTGAATAAAAACCTCTCCGAGGCCTGACGCCACACCCACTGTGTCTGTCGTTTGCTCCTCCCGCCACAACTAATACTACTAAAATGACTGATTCCATTTAACTTATATTTATATAGCACTTTTCACAATACATACTGTTTCAAAGCAGCATTGTACAAGAAAATGTTTCCGCATTATAAATATAAGTAACCACGTGTGTATTATGAAATGCCAGAGAATCTGGTCAGTCTGAATGACATCAGAGCAGCTGGCATGTGACACAGAGCATGCTACATGGAAATGTGTTTTTTTTTTTCCACTGGATTTTTTAACTGGATCATCGACTTATTTAATACATGTAATAAAAACCTGAATGTTGCTGTGTTGAGGAAGCAGACATTTTTTTGGTGCAGCAAATGGATGTTTAATTCCATTTTAAATACCACCTCTGTGCATCTGCTTGGACAAATGAATCAAGCACCGCTTCACATACAGTTCACACCTTGGTGTTTTAAGACGCAAAGGGCTTAACTGACATCACATGTTTTGGTGGAGGAATACAACCACACAAATTTATTTTACGGGACATTGAAAAAAATATCCAACTTTGCGTTTCCCCATCTTGTTACTTCTGCAGAAAGATTTTTCCTACACTGTGCTGTTTGAAAACTTGGCTAAACGTAGCATGAGCAGGCAAAAACTCGCATAACACAAAACAATCATTGACAATTTGGACACTGAAAATATCAAGATGACATTTTCTAATACACCTGAACACAAAGCTAAATTGGTGTCTTCAAGTAATAGGTATATAATTTCTTAATAGCAATTTTAGCATATGGGTTCATTTTAGTAGATGAGGCAGAATCTGGTAGCTGAGGCAGGATTTTTGAGGTCTAAAACTGTTTTATATTATACAATGTCAAATGATCTGAACAACTACTAAACAATTTCACTGTTTAGTAGTAGTTTAGAAAAGCAGTCTTTAGAAGCATCATTGCAGATAAAAAAAGATCAGAGTACATATTGTGCCACTGATTTATGATATATGCTTCTACACTTTTGAAAAGCACCAGCTGAAACTGGTATAGAGCCTTCTCCAGCACAATCAATCTAGGATGGTATACAGCAGGAAGTAGAATGTCAGAGAAAAGAGGAATGTTAATGTTTGCTAGACCCTGTGCCTCCATGCTTGCCGCGCCTTACAGACTCTGAGATGATTAAATGGATGTAATGTATATTCCTTCTCATTTTGCCTCAGTGTGTTTTCAGCCTTGCGTTCCTATTCATCGCAGATGCTAGAATGATCCATCATGGGTTCAAGTGATGGATTGCTGTGCCCTTCATGAGCCGCCTTGGACACGCTCTTATTGTATCCTCTTACCACCACCAACTGACAGCCCGGGCAGAGCTCCGGATACACAGGGAGTAAATTAGAGCTTGAAGGATATCAAAAGTTGCTGCACTGTAAGGCTGTGATATCCCATGCCACAGGCAGCAGCAGCACAGGAGAGCAAATGTTGGACAGTGAAAAAAAATAATGCACAATAATGAGACAATTTTTGTGAAGAAAAATATGTATAAAGTAAATAAATGTTAACATTTTTCGATATTAACAAATATGCATTTTAACACAAATATACATTAACCCAAATATGACATTTAGAGATCAAGACTATTTGAAATACTGGTGTCCTTAAATCTGAAATGCAATCTGGTAGTGGTAACAAAAAACATGACTAATAAGTAAGATCATATTTTAGATTATATCCTATTGTAAGACTACCTAGAAATGTCCAGTAACTTATAGATTAGTTTGGATCTAACTATTACTAGGTGTAACAATGCAAGAATTTCAAGAATTTTCATTGAAATTGAAATAAAACAGAAATTAAACACTAATTTATACAGAATATATATATATATATATATATATATATATATATACTGTTTATATATGTGTGTGTGTGTGTATGAGTGTAATTAATTTAAAATACTAAATCAACTATTCTATTTAAATTTAGATGATTAATTGAATAACTGATGACAGACAAAGCAGGATCCCAGTGGTAATCTGTATCCCTCTTACAGTGCAAGTATTATGAGCATGTGCATCCCCCCCCAGCCTTTCCTAACATTTCTTTGTTTCGCCCAACTACTCTGTTAATATCTCTCCATCCCATATTAAAACACAGAATGCATATCCTGTACAGGAACTGCTAAGCAACAGCTCCAACAGCACTCTACTTTAATCTAAAATAAAACTTCACTGAAGAGTATCATAAACTTAGAAAGGACCTCATATTTGATATAAACTATCTCACATTTCCCAGTATGCCACACATTCAAAAATAATGGAGGAAATGAATCAGGTATGCCCAGCATTGAGCCTAGCTGCACATATATTAATCAATGACATTATTATTACCTTTGAATGACCTGTATAAATGATTCAACAGAAATAATCTATGACTTTGAGTCAATCTGACTTGCAAATTAGATTCAGAATCAATAATTAATGACTGGATGATGTGGGGATTATGCCTGTTTCACACATCCTGCACTTGCCTGTGCGTGAGCAGTGAGAGCATCATTGCAGACTCACATTTCACATTTCACTGATAGAGCTTCTGCAGTGCAAGAGAACAGCCACTCTCTACAGCAAATTTCTGATTTATAACATTGAGTATTTCCTTTAAAGTATTTAAAGTGTATAAAACATTCTTCATTATAAAGTATTATACACTTGAAATGTTTGTTGAATAAAATGTTGGAGGTCATAAAACTAGAGATCATTTTGGTTAATTATTTTGTTTTAATTATACGGCATACTTTTTATAACGGATATTTGGCTGCTCAAACCGTTAAAGACTGAGGTACTGAGGGCCATTACAGTGGGTTTATTTGCCAGGGCATGTGACAGCTGCACTTGTACATACCAGTGTTTTCATTGCAGTTCCTGGTGCAGCAGTGTGGAGCTGAGCGGTTTTGTTACATGGCACTATGCTCAACAGACTGCCTGATTGACTGTGTAGCATTTTATAGCATGTGTTTATTGGCCCCTTCTTCCTTGGTACAAGTAACTGGGGGTTTATCATTCGTGTACTGGTAGTCAGCACTGGAAGCATTGGTGTAGTGATCTACCCCACTACTGTAATAGGTAAATTGCAGGAGGTATATCTGATGAATTCTACTCTGTTGAATTGGGAACATTAACCGTAGAAGAACAGAAGCAGGTTAGAGCCATTCTCTGGGAGTTTCAAGATGTGTTCACCACTCATGAAAGAGATTTAGGGTGTATGAACCTCTAGTCGCATGAGATGCCTCTTACTGGAAATAATCCATTCCGATAGTGGTGCAGGTGTATTCCACCATCAGAATACATGCTGGCAAAGACCCATATTAGTCAGTTGTTAGATGCACAGATCATTCAGGAGAGTTGCAGTCCATATGCCTTTCCGATCATATTAGGATGTGTTAACTGCCATCAACTTAACTCTAAGGCCCGCAAAGACCCCTTCCCATTGCCTCAGATTGAGGAAACGTTGGACCTCTTTGGCAGGTGCCCGTTGGTTCTCTGCATTAGATCTGACCAGCGGGTACAACCAAGTTCCAGTTTTTGAACCCAATCGTCTCACGACTGCTTTTTGTGAGCCCTTGGGAATTTTTGAATGGAATTGTGTACCTTTTGGCTTGCGTAATGCACCAAGTACTTTTGGTGATCAAAGGCATCAGTCTGTCTTGTTATACCTTGACAACATTATTTTGTTCTCTGCATCTGTGCAGCAACATTTGCAGCGACAGAGGGTTGTGTTTGGTCGTTTGAAAGCTGAGGACCTTTAGGTAAAACTGGAAAAGTGCACATTTTTTGGAGAGGAGATGAGTTATCTGGAGCATGTTATCTCCTCTCGGGGGGTTGTGACAGGTCCTAAGAAGATTGAGGCTATAGTCCAGTGACCTCACCCTACAAAGGTGTCAAAGCTGCAAACTGTTGTGGGTTTTGCCAGCTATTATAGGCACTTTGTGGAGGGTTTTGCCAAGTTGGCAGCCCCATTACACAAAGTAGTGTCAGATTTGATGGGAGGTTAAGTAAGCATGGTCAGAAAGTAACTGCGGTATGGTCAGAGCAATTTGAGGAAACATTTCAAGCTTTGCTCCGGTGTTGGCCTATGTGGATTTTATTCATCCCTTTATTTTAGAGGTTTTTGCCAGTTATGTTGGACTAGGAGCAGTACTAGCCGGTTATAGAGGTAGGGAGGAAGTTCTGGCAATGTATTGTACAAAGCACTATATAATTAAAGGTGACTTGACTTGAATGAGATTGTGGCAATTGATTTTACCATCTTAGAGCTGTCTCACTCTGGGCAGGAGAACTTGATGGTGATGACTGATGTGTCCAGTAAATTCACTGTGACGGTGCCTATTGGGGACCATCAATCTGAGACTACGACCTGTGTTCTGGTGAATGAGTGTAGATAAGTAGATCCTCAGCATCAGCAGATCCTCAGTAGCTCTTCAGCATATCCAATAGCTCAGAAAAAACTTGATGTTGTAACATAAACTGTCTACTCTTCTCTTTTCTAGTGCTTTAGACATGGTTGCTCCTTTACACTTAAAGAATATTAAGGATAAGAGTCTACACCGTGGTATAACAAGCACACTCACACTTAAAGAGAGCAGCCCATAAAATGGAGTGCAGCTGGAAGAAAACAAAACTATAGGTATTTCATATTGCATGCAGGGACATTACTTCTACCTACAGAAAAGCCTTAAAGTCCCCCTGTAGTGAAAATCAAGTTTTTATGTTGTTTATTTGTCTATGTGGTGTTTTTAATATGCTTTTAGACAAACCATGTGCCAATCCATTAATCAACACCATTGCTGAGTATTTTCTCCATAAAACTGTAGTTTCCCAATGGCACTCCCAGAAATGCGGCTTGAAACAGCCCTCAGTTTTCTACGTCACAAACCAATAACCAATCACATCAAGGGATCGATTCCTATCACTAGCATGCAAAATATACCAATACCAGCACAAAACCAAACATAAATTAGAGCAAAAAGCTGTGGTTTAATGTGAATTTAGAACCGCTAACTTGCATTATAACCCGCGGCAACAGTGCAAAAATAGCCCGGAGTCAGACCCATCTCTTCCGCATCGGCGTCTGCACTTCACACGCGTATGCTCGCAGGTGCGAATTAAGAATCACAAACGGCTGCATTCAGTCTTAACGGCATTTTGAGGACACAACATCGTCAAGTAAGTGACTTTAACGAATGTTACAGTATTCACTGTAGTTGTCCGCTAGTAGAAACATAGTTTTATCAGTCATTATCCGTGTATGCCATTGTTTTACGTTTACTACCGTTCAGTGGATCAGGAGGCGCTGGCTGTTGCGACTGAGTGGAGGCGGGGCTAATTTGCATATTTATAGATCCGCGTATAGTAAATGAGGCAAGGGTGTTGAGTTACATTCAACCTATTTTAAGGCATGAGAAAATTATTTTCACAAGAAAAAACATTTAAATGTGTAATTTTGATGATCAAAGATAAGTTTTAAGGGACAAAATATTTGACTACAGGGGGACTTTAAAAACTGCTAGCTCTGCCAACTTTTCGTCTCTTTTAGAAGAAAACAAACACAACCCCAGGTATTTATTCAATACAGTGGCTAAGTTAATGAAAAATAAAACATCAACAGTTGCAGACATTTCCCAACAGCACAACAGTAATGACTTTATTAATTTCTTTACTTCCAAGATTGACACTATCAGAAAGAAAATTTTAACCATGCAGTCGTTCGCTACAGTATCGCATCAGATACAATTCTACTCATTCATAGGAGAGGAAGAATTGTATAAACTTGTTAAATCATCTAAACCAACAAACACGCATGTTAGACCCTATACCATCAAAGCTACTAAAGGAGGTGCTTCCAGACGTCATGTATTCTCTACTGAATATTATTAATTCAATAATAATATTGAATTATTATTATTATAATAATATCCACATTAGGATATGTCCCAAAAACCTTCAAACTAGCTGTTATTAAGCATCTCATTAACGTGATCCTATAGACAACTGGTTAATTACAGACCAATCTCAAATCTCCCTTTTCTGTCAAAGATACTAGAAAAAAGGCAGTATCCTTACAACTACATTCTTTCTTAGAGAAAAATGGTATATGTCAGGATTTCCAGTCAGGATTTAAACAGTATCATATTACTGAGACTGCTTGCATTAGAGTTACAAATGACCAGCTCTTATCATCCAGTCGTGGTTGTATCTCTCTATTAGTGCTGTATCTTAGCATTGGGTTGACACTATTGACCAGAACATTCTTTTAAACAGACTAGCAAGTTATGTTGGAATTCTTGGAATTGCACTGGCATGGTTCAAATTGTACTGGCCACCATCAATTCATAGCAGTAAAGGAAGAGATATCATATCAATTACAAGTACAGTATAGAGTACCAAAAGGCTTAGTAATAGGAACTTTGTTTCTACCCTCTACATGTTACCCCTGGGAGATATCATCAGGAAACATTCAAACAACAGCTTTCACTGTTATGCTGATGATATTCTGCTCTATATTTCTTTGCGGCCTGACAAAACATACCAAAAACACAATACTAACAGAATGTATAGTTGTTATAAAATATTGGACGACTTGCAATTTCCTAGCGCTAAATCCTGAAGGAGAAGAAGAAAAAAAGGTTTTAATTATTGGACCAAAAAACCTCTGCGTATAATCACCTTGAACACTGTCTAACACTTGATGGCTGCTCTGTCAATTCTTCGTCATCAGTTAGGAATCTGGGTATACTATTTGATAGCAATCTTTCATTTGAAAGCCATGTTTATAGCATTTGCAAAACCAAATTTTTCCATCTTAAAAATATCTCTAAATTACACGATGTGTTCTCAATGTCAAATGCAGAAATGATAATTCATGCGTTCATGACCTCAAGGTTAGTTTATTGTAATGCTTCATTGGGTGGTTGCTTTGTGTGCATAATATAACTACAGCTGGTCCAAAATGCAGCAGCTAAAGTTCTTTCTAGAACCAAGAAATATGACCATGTTAGCCCAGTTCTGTCAACACTGCAATGGCTGCCTATTGAACATTGTATACATTTTAAAATATTGCTAATTACTTATAAACCCTTGAAATGATTTAGCTCCTCAGTACCTGAGGGAGAACTTATTGCATTATAGTCCTTAGTCCTTCACATCCACTGCAGTTTCAACACTCTGGCCATTTGATATTACCTAAAATATCAAAATCAACTGTGGGTGGCAGATCCTTTTGCTATTTAGCACCCAAACTCTGGAACAGTGTACCCAGCATTGTTTGGGAGGCAGACACACTCTGACAGTTTAAATCTAGATTAAAGACCCATCTGTTTAACCTGGCATACTCATAGCACACTATCACATTTCTATAATTCAAATATGATATTATATTATAGGATATTTAGGCTGCATTAATTAGGTCGACTGTAACCGGGAACACTTCCCATAAGTTCCAATGTACTTTTTACATCTTAAGAAGAATGGCATCTACACTATTATTAGTTTGTTTCATTCTTATTCCAAGGTCACCGTAGCTGCCAGATCCGGACTGCAGTTACCCAGATCCAGTCCATACTAGGGACAAGCAGGCTGAGACCATGGCTTGTGTTCTGGTGAATGAGTGGTTTTTCAAGTTTGGAGTCCCTGGTTGAATTCATTCTGACCAGGGCTGCAACTTTGAATCTCAGTTGATACAGCAGTTGTGTAGTCTCTATCAGGTGGATAAGTTGTACAGCACCAATTGAACCTTACATAGTTTGCTGCAAACTCTGCCCCCTGAGAGAAAGACAGACTGGGCACCTTTTTTAGGACAATTGATGTTCTGTTATAATTCCACTCTGCATCAGGCCATGGAATTTCCCATATTTCCTTATGTTTGCACAAGAGCCCAGGTTGCCTATTCATTTTTTGCTCAGCAGAGTACAGAAGCCAGTGCCAAATAGGGAGCATTAGTAGGTGGAAGAGCACCATGCACATTTAAAAGGTCACCTTTTAAGGTGCTTGAGGCAGGTTGCAGGTTGCCGCAACCCAACGTAAGGTGGAACTTGATCGGCGGGTTAAGAAGCTGCCTTTGTATGACGGTCAGTTGGTTCACCTGCATGATCACGGGGTCGTCATAAGATACATGATCATAAGATACATGATCTGTGGAGTTTGACTGTATCAAACCAACCTGTGGTCAAAGCCCCACAGAGTTGCCAGTTGAGGTGACAACTGAGGAGGAACCAGTAGATGGAGACTGGTTTATGTGATGTTGGAAATTCCTACTGTGGCCCGGGAAGGTATGGTGGTAAATATGCTGCCCTCAGGAGCGACGGACATTATTATTTCTAGTGTGGATGATTGAGAAGGGATTTCGGTCTGGATTGCCAGGGAAGTTCAAAGCTTGGCTATACCAGCATGGAATTCTTCCCAGGATCCTGTGGCCACTCCTCGTCTACGAAGTGCCAATCTCGACTGTGGAAACCTTAGAGAGGAAGGTCAGCAGCCACCTTAGAAAATGGCTGGGGCTTCCAAAAAGTCTAAGCAGCATCGCACTCTATGGGCACCGCAACAAACTGCAACTGCCACTCAAGTCCTTGGAAGAGGAGTTCAAGGTAACGAGAGCCAGGGAAGTGTTGCAGTATAGAGACTCAAGCGATCCAAAGGTGGCAAAGGCTGGAAGTGAAGTTAGGACTGGTCGGAAGT
>JAFVLL020012489.1:0-22158 GCA_021397915.2 Tor tambroides | reverse complement strand
GTAAGATCAGTGTGTGAGTTCTGCTGAGTGACCATGAGTTCCTGTGCTTTTCTCCATTTGTGTTCATTGAAATCAATCATTTAGTTTTTATTGTAGTGTTACAATTTTTATTATTACTATCAAAATTACTTTTCATTTCAAAGGATCACACACAGTCAATAAATAATTTTCATTATTCACCTTATGGAGCCCCGGCCCTTTTCAGTGATTTGTGTTCTTCTGTCTTCTAGCGTCACGAGCCGCTGTTTTTACTGTCATAGGTTTAGCTGTTAACCTCAGAATTAATTTTAATTTTTAGGATACAACTTGTTAGTAATTTGTATTTCCGTTTTTCTCGATTGTTAACACACTATCCCCTGGTTTCACAGACAAGTCTTAAGGCTAGTCTCAGATTAAAATGCATGTTTAAGCTGTCTCAACTGAAAATATCTTGCTCTGACATATCTTAAAATATGCCAGTGCCATTGTTCTGTCTCAAGATGCACATCTGTAACGTTTTCTTCTAAGGTATTTTTATAAAAGCTGCTTAAATATCTTAATTTAACTAAGGCCCAGTCTGGCTTAAACTAAACCCTGTCTGTGAAACCAGGCCTATAACTATTAGTTATATAATCCCACCCACTTTGAAGCGGTACTAAACTGCAGTGGAAGCAGTGGTAAAGCACCATAATTTATGGTTCTTCATTAAAAACAAATTCCATGCAACAAAACAATAAAACTAATCTGGAGAGGCGATCTCCAAAAAGAACCTTACCCAAACTTCTCTCCTTACTCATTTATGATCCCCTTTCTCCCCTCTTCCCCACCAGGCTTCACTCAAAGTTCACTAAGAATATCTATATACCACATATGAAGTATTTCGTGAATCTGTTGTTTTCCCTTCATGTTTAGTATCATTAGAAAGGTCTCTGTGCAGTTTGTAAAATGGTCTCAATTTCACAGCAGTCACTTAAATTATGAGAAAGATTGAAAACTTCTGAAGAATTCTGTTCTGCTTCTGATGGGTGTGTCTTCTGGATTGGATATATAAGGGAAGTGGAAGTATAGTAATTTGGGATTCTGTAACCAGAAAACCCCCACACAGTTAGTCTCTGGAGCTCTGCACTAGAACTCTCACCTCTCACATACTGTTGTGTGTCTCTCAGTCAGGTATGCATTTATTTTTATTTTCAAATGTGCTCAAAGAACACACATTACAGTTTTTTGTGCTACTACATGTGCCCATGAACTAGTCAGGTTTATTCTTTAGAAAACATTATTACTTTGCTGTAAGTGTTGTTTGAAACACTTGGGTAAAAGTTAGTAGATGCTATGCATTTTAGACCACGTGCCTTGTGTGAAATTAGAATTACTGTAACACTGTGACTATGTTGAATTCATTTGTCTCCTACGTGAAACACTGCTATTTCCCATATAGCTGCAGTGATCCATGTACAGGAGCATAGAATAGCCATGTGGCTACAGTGTGATTCACAATTGCATTATCTCTTCTGAATTGGCTTATAATTGTTGAATTATGTAATTGGCATGATACATTCTTACCTGAAAAATAAAATTTTATATTTGATTTATTACGAACCATCCTGAAATCATTATGACTAGTAGATCATGTGGAGGCTGATGTTACTTCAAATCTGTGTCCAGGATAGAACAGACTAAAGGCTCATGGATGAATGGAGCAGTAGGCACACTATCTGTGATCTTCTGATTTCTGTCTATAATTGACTTGACTTAAGTTGTATTAAAGTGACCTAATAAATTACACTTTTTGATCTGAGCAAGCATTAGGCAGCTGGTTGAAAGATAGAGGTTAACCTTGCCCTCTCTGTTCGGATTGGCGAGTTTGTGATTGTGAGATCTACACTGGCCATGCGAGACTCAAATGCGGCATCGGGTTACTGATGTAATATCTAAATTAATACATAATCGATATTTGTGATCAGTTTTTAATTAGAAATACAGTCTAAATTGAATGATCACTTGATAATTAGAGTCTGATTAAGCACGGAGCTAGACTAAAATTTTAACTAAATCCTGATAAATTAAGTGAACTTTGCAGAAGCACAAGTAAAAGATCCACACGCATTATACCTTCTCCAATGCCAATGGATTCTGTCGTTGGTGCAATTGGGTGCTCCTTACACTTATTTAAGTAATACATGTCAATTAATTCCCTTTAGAGTAATAGTAGACTGTATGCTTAATATCTGCTAATACTTTAATTTGATGGTTCCCCAATGCACATTCTACTGACTATAAGTAACTTTGCAAGTATCTGTCAAATAATTCTACTAACTCTAATCTAACAGTCTACTAATACTCAGCTAATACTCTAATGACAGTTAGCTAACATGTAGGTGCAACATTAGCAAATGTCTAAAATGAACCATCAAAAAAGTGTAACCAAAATATTTATTAGGAATGTACTGATTAAGGCAGATTTAATTAAGAATTAAGCAGATTTCTTGAAGTGCAAGTGACATGAACATGAGCACGAATGACACACTTTATTAATAGCCCATGTCTTCCATCTATACTCAATGCTTGCAGAGCACCTTGTGTCCTTTGCTTTAGGAGGAGTAAAGGCAGAAGAGGATGGACAATTAAAGAAGCACCCTCCTAATAATGGTGACAGTAATTATATTTTATGAGAAAGTGGCTGGCAATGAAATTTTGTGACATTTAAGGAGATTAAGGTCTACATAAGATATATCTTATTAGTTTATGTATAGACTAATGTTCCTATCCCATACTTTTTCTTATGAGTAATGGTCATAACTGTCACGAATCCGGTTTATGAACTTCCGTTCATGCACTACCAGAGGTCACCCGCTCACTACATGGACTCTTGCACTACACTAACTGTTGCACTTCACCTCGGACAACAGTTCCCATCATGCATTGCACTGATGACACACACACAGCTGACTGCACTGATTACACAGCTGATTCCCAGCCATGGACTTCCTCAGTCAGATCGCCGAATATTGTCTAGCGTATATCACTCTTCTAGTGATAGCTACACAACGGAGCCATTTCACATTTCCAGTCCTAGTTTCTAGTTCTATTCTAAGTCTAGTCATTTCGTGTTGCCTTGTTTCCTGATCTCCTGCCTGTGTATCTTGGATTAACCCTTTGCCTGCTGTTTCGGACTCTATTTGCCCCTCATCTGGACTATAGCTCAAGTTTCTGGATTTCCCCTGTTGTCAAGCCCTTTGGATATTGTTCACCGATCAAAGACCCACGCTTGCCCTAGGATTACTCTTGTGTCTTGCCCGTGCCTTACCTGTTTGCTGTTATTTGACCCTGCTTGTGATTTGACTATGTTTACTAATAAAAGCTTACACTTGGATCCGCTCGCCTCTCGTCTCGTCGGCTCCGTAACAGAATACTCGGCCACACAAGGATCCAGCGGCTTTTCAAGTGGACAATGGCCAGGTATGGATATTGCAAAACTGTTATTAGCCCTCGAACAGGGCACACGATCGCTCGAGGACTATATTTAAGAGTATTTAAATTTTGCTTATTATTCTGATCTGCCAGACTGTGTTTAGACTTTTTCTGTGAGGGCGTTAATCAACCACTGAAATGTAAGCTAATTCACGAGGGCCCGCGTTTGTCACTCAGTCAGTTTATGGATTATGCTTTGGTTGGTTCAGCGTTCACTGTGGGTGTTGCGGAGGAACGCGACACCGCACTCACTCGTGTAATTGCACTAGAGTACGCTCACAAAATGGCGGTGACAGCGGAGCGTGATCGCAAAATGACGGACACAACAGCGCCCTGTTGTGTCACAGCTGATTTTCATGAGTCCAGTCAAGTCACCGTTGATCTTCATGAGTCCAGTCAAGTCACCGTTGATCGTCATGAGTCACATCAAGTCACTGTTGATCGTCATGAGTCACGTCACATCACAGCTGATCATCCAGAGTCATGTCACGTCACAGCTGATCATCCAGAGTCATGTCACGTCACAGCTGATTATCCAGAGTCATGTCACGTCACAGCTGATCATCCAGAGTCTCATCACATCTCAGCTGATCATCCAGAGTCTCGTCACGTCTTAGCTGATCTGCCAGAGTCTCGTCACGTCTCAACTGATCTCCTAGAGTCTCCTAGAGTCTTGTCACGTATCAGCTGATCTGCCAGAACCACGCCATGTCTCGTCCGATCTGCCAGAGCCTCTCCATGTCTCGTCTGACCTTCCAGAACCACTTCACGTCATGTCTACCACCCCAGAGCCATGTCCTGTTGCGGTTGTTGTACTGCAACCATCCACTGTCCTATCTCGCCCTGTCCTGTCACGGCTACAGAGGCCATCTGTGACCTCTCACCCTGTCCCGTCACGGCTATGGAGGCCGTCTATGAACTTTCGCCCTGTCCTGTCACGGCTAAGGAGGCCGTTTGTGAACTTTTGCCCTGTCCTGTCACGGATAAGGAGGCCATCTGTGAGCTCTCGCCCTGTCCTGTCACGGCTAAGGAGGCCGTCTGTGAGCTCTCGCCCTGTCCTGTCACGGCTAAGGAGGCCGTCTGTGAATTCTCGTCCTGCCCTGTCACGGCTATGGAGGCCGTCAATGATCTCTCTGCCTGTCCTGTCATGGCTATGGAGGCTGCTTGTGAACTCTTGCCTTGTCCTGAACTGGCCACGGAGGCCACTTATGAACTTTTGTCTTGCTCTGAACCGGCCGAGAAGGCCATTTCTGATCTCTCGTCCTGTTCTGAACCAGCCATGGAGGCTGATGTGAACTGTCTGATTATCTGGTCACAACTGATGAGTCAGATTTTGAACTGTCTGTCTGTGTGAATGCTGTCAAAGAATCTGATTATGAAATGTCAGTCTATCCAGAATCAACACAGAAATCTGTTCTCCTCAAGGGGCTCGATGTTGAATTACCTGCCTGTTCTGACTGCATCAACAGTTCGGATTTAGTGTTATCTTCCTGCCCAGTATCACTCCATGAATTGTTTGTCAGTTCAGTACCAGTCAATGGTTTTGGTTTTGAACAGTCTGTTCACCCTATCTCTGCCAACACACCCTGTTTTGAATTGTCTGCTTATGTGGTCTCAGTTAACGAACCTTCCGTCTGTCCCATTTCCCCGCTTATGTGGTCTCAGTTAACGAACCTTCTGTTTGTTCCATTTCCCCTAATGTTGAACCACCTGTCTGTCCAGTTCCTAAGAAGAGATCTGTAATCTGCCCCATTAGTCCAATTGTGAGCCCAGAAACTGTAAATGCACTACATGTTTATCCCGTTAACCCTGTCACTGCCATATAGACCATTCATGAACTGTCTGCTTGTTCTGTTTCTCCAAATGTGTCTGTCTTGCCAGTCCTAGTTAGGGAGTCCGTTTATGAACTGTTTTCATGTCCAGTTCCAGTCAGTGAGTCAAATTTTGAACTGTCTGTCCAGTTCCAGTCAACAAGTCTAAATTTTGAACTGTCTTCCTGTCCAGTTTTGATCAGTGAGCTTACTTATGAACTGTCTGTCCGCTCAGTTGTCACCAAAGAAAATATTGATGGACTTCCTATGTTCCCTGCTTCGGTCCTTGAGACCGTATATGCTCTCTCTGTCTCGTGTGTCTCAATGTTCTCTAGGTCCCAGTCCCTGCCATGGTCTACAGTTCCTTCTGCTCTGGTATGGTGGTTCTCTGCTCCGCCGTGGTGGTCTTCTGCTCCGTCTGCTCCGTCGTGGTGGTCTTCAGCTCTGCCGTGGTTGTCATCTGATCCGGACTGGTGGTCTTCTGCTCCGCCGTGGTGGTCTTCTGCTCAGGTCTGGTGGTCGTCTGCTCCGCCTTGGTGGTCTTCTGCTCCGGTCTGGTGGTCTTCTGCTCCGCCTGCTCTGCTGTGGAGATTTTCTGCTCCGCCCTTGTGGGCTCCTGTCCCGTCTGCCCCGCCCTGGTGGGCTCCTGTCCCGTCTGCTCCGCCCTGGTGCTTCTGTCCTGTCTACTCCGCCCTGGTGGACTCCTGTTCAATTGGCTCCGCCCTGGCCCCTCGCCTGTTTGACTCTGGTTTTCTGCTCCGCCTTGGTGCTCTGTCCTGCCGGCTCTGCCTCAGTCCCCAGTCTCTCCATTTCCACATGGACCTGGCCCTCCATCCCTCCCCCTGTTCTGCCTCCGCTCCACCGCCCTCCTGGATTGTATTACAATAGGAGCGTCCTGGGGGGGGGGGGTATACACATATATACTGTATATGTGATTGGATGACCTTAAGATTTTACCGATGATCACAATCACACACGCTATTTAAACCATGGACATTCTCAGTCTGATTGCCGAGTATTGTTAGCCCCGCTACTTACAAAGCGTTTCTCTGTGTTCCTAGTTAAATTTTCTGTATTTTGATTCCTGCCCGTGTTCCTGGATTATTCTCTCTGCCTTGCCCCTTTGGATACTGTACGCCGATCGTCGACCCATGCTTGTTCCACGGATTGCTCTGTGTCTTGCCTCTGCCATACCTGTTTGCTGTCTACCGACCCTGCCTGTATGACCGTGTTTTATAATAAAGCTTCGCAAATGGATCCGCACGTCTCACGTCTCGTCACCCCCGTAACAATTAACGTGTCCACTTGTATCAGTAATATGTAGTATATCTCTGTGTGCGAGTGTGCAATATTGACTTATGTACAAACAGTGGTGCAGTGGCCTGTAGCAAACTGAGTGCAACTACATAATAATATGTCGTGACACATTATTAATGTGCCGTCAGATGAAGATACTTGATATGAATAGCAGCAGTAACATTAACAAATGTGCAAATTGAGCTGTAGCAGTTCAGTCCACATATTCTATGAGATATGTGAGACTAGCCTGTGTCCACTGGCTACCCGTTTAAAAGTCTAATGGCTGAGGGGAAGAAGGAGTTCCTTAATCTGGATGTCCTTCATTTCACACTCCTGTACCTCCGTCCTGACGGTAGGAGTGTGAACAGTTTGTGTTGTGGGTGGGTGGGGTCTTTGAGGATGGAGGCAGCTCTCCTGTGGACTCTGCAATGGTAAATGGCCTGCAGAGAGGGCAGTGGAGTCCTGATGATCTTCTCCAAATGATTTGTGTCTGTCATTTTGTTTCTGTGAATGCCATTTTACACATTTGTACCTATTAATTTACAGCTTCAAATTCAAAACATGTCTGTGTGTGCAAATCGAGAGATTCAGCTTTTCACATCAGAGCTGTGAGTTTAAATTTCAACTTACAAATATGAATATTAATATGACAAGGTCTCACATTCAAATCAGCAAGCTCTCGAGTTTAGCTACTTATTTAATTTCATACAAATCTTACTGGGTGGCTTATTTTATCGCAGGGCAATAAAGAATGATTATTGATTCAGAATGATTCTTACTACTATATGGAAATAAGGTTACAAGGTTGCTCAACATCTTCCTGTAGTATAGAGCAGGCTCGCAGTAGGACTTTACGACAAGTATACAGTCATATTCTGCTTAACAGTACTTTGAAGATGAAAGGATCTGCCAGTTTTGAGTTTCACCAGATCTGTTCAGGTTCGTGTATTAAAGAATATGTGTATGTGTTTAGCTTTTGGAAGGTCTGAGTCAACCGTTCGCTATGCCTTCTCACTGTGCAATATGGGCCATTTTGCACGTCTACAATCACAAGACATGTTTATACTTCCTCCCATAACACACACTCCCATATCTATACCAGTAGCAAGCAGGCATGTGTGAGGGACATCACCCTCATGGTTTGTCTTCATAATCAGTAAACATCAGCAAACTACTAAAGAAACAAACACATACTCATGCCATATCAATGCTCTGAAGGAGTATGGCCCCTATTGCCCAAACTACAAAAATACACAAGTACGCACACACACATACTTTCAAGATAAATCTTTTATGATTATTGTGACCAAAGGACCTACAATGATTATTTATCTTCTATCATGACACTTTACTACAAAATCAATATTTGCAATAGTAGCTTTCACACTGCTACAAAATCAATTGCCTTCAGCAGTGGCAAAAAAACTAACAAACCAAACATGAACTGTACTGAATTTACAACCCTGAAGCATATAAATCGATTGTGGCCATTTCAAAATGCCATCATAGTACCTTTATTGGTAACTTTACGCACTCATTCTTAACTTGTTTTAGAAGGTACAGGAAGACAAACAGCCTCTTGTTTCTTCATCTTAGTGAGGCTACCATGTTTGTGTGTGTGTGTGTGTGTGTGTGTGTGTGTAACAGAGCATTTCAGGTTGATTAAAGGTCCCATACTGTACACCTTTCTGGAGTTTTATTTTAGGTTCTGATGTCCTTAAGAATATATATTTTAGGTATAAGTACCAAAAACCATCTCAATATATTTTACAGCTCTTCTCTCAGGAGCTCTGATAAGAACTGGTGGATTTTGGCCTGTCTAATTAATATTCATGAGCCTATCTTCTGATTGGCCTGTTGTTTTCTGAGTGACGCACGGCTAGGCCAACCACGGGTAACTAGTGTCATGTAGGGCCGACATCACAATTACGTCACCGCGCTAAGTTGGAAGCAAAACAAAGGGAAAACTGGAGGCGGCCCATTCAAACCAGCGCAGATTTGGCTACATAAGGAGCTTAAAATATCTTCTTGTTGTGATGTTGAGTGCCAGAATCGACGTAATACAGCCTCAAATTAGAAATTTGATCGCATACCTGCTGCCACTGCCAGACAAAAAACCCGACGACAGCTGTGGTTAAACACGATAAAACCATGGATTAAAGCAAAAAAAAATCTTCTGACTGAAAATTTTTCCTCGGCCAAACCCCATTCCACAGCCATATACCTGTCACACACCCAGTTTAAGAGCTGTGTTTTTCTTCTTGTAATTAGGAGCGCTTGTCCTTCTAATTTAAGAAATTTAGGAGCACCTTCTAATCAATAATAAAACAATTCTGATAAAAAGATTTGCCTTCTTAATACAAGGTGACATTTGACTCAAAGTGATTAACAGGGGCATTTTATTTGTATATTATATTTCTAATTTTATTAAATGTATGCAGTGTTTCCTCTAGGATATTTTCCAGCTGTGGTGGCAGGACTATTTCCCATGGACCTGCACTCAGAATTAAATTCATTTGAGCTAAAAAAATACAAGTAAATAGTAAATAATAAAATAACAACAAGTAAATTAATTACAATCAATAGAACAAACAAAAACGATAAGATACAAATTGAATTATTAGTACTTAATTTTTTTCAGTTAGGTCTAACTATAATCTATTCAACTGTAAAATAACACTGGATAGTCTTCACTGTATAATGAAAGACAGCAGCAGGTTTCTCTTTAAGACCTCATGCACGGATCTAATGTGTTACACATGGCTCTATGCTTACTTTTCTTTTTAGGAGCACTTGTCCTCCTCATTTAAAAAAATTTAGGAGCACCTTCTGATCAATAATCAAAAATTCTGATAAAAAATTAGCGTTCCTAATATGAGGTGACATTTTACTCCTTAAAGTGACTTACCGGGGTATTTTCCTTTTACCTTTGCAATGGCATCATTTTCATCTTTGTCAAATTAAAAAATGTATGGTTATAAGCTTTAAGAATTCTATTTAAAACAATATAATAAGAAGTAGAATAAGATAAATAAGTTATCAATCATATGAAATTAGTATTATTAAAAAAATAATTTGTACTACAGAGGTGGCACAGAAGAACACAAAAGTGGCTTGTAGTTGTAGGTACATTTTCAGACGTTTAATGAGGCTCAGAGGTGGCATGAGTGCAATTAAATTCATAGATTCATGTGGAGATTAAAGTTTTAGTAAATTTTGAATACAGAAATATTATTGATCTTCGAAATGATCACTAATGAAACTGAAACCACCAACAGGTGGCAGTAAGTCATGATTTTCTCACTGGATAGACCATTCCAATTGATTGGTTGAGCAGCTGATTCGTTGAGATGAAGCAGAAGTGACTGGCTGTGTTAAGTAACTGCTTGCTTACTGCTTACCTTGCTGCTAGTACTGAACATACTACTACTATTTTTAAAGAATAGTGTGAAGCAGTATACAATAAGCAACAAATGTTTCAGAGTAGTATGCTTAATTTTAATACACCATTAAAACACAAACATTAATTCAGCACAGCTGTCAAGGTTGTTACCTTACAAACAAATGTGCTAACTATTCTTTTTTACAAAGGCTTGTTAATAAAGCTTCATGTTAGTACACAATATTGCCCAACTGAATTTCGTTTCATAATTGAAGAACTTTAGGCTATTGGATTGAACTGAATGAGCTGTCTTTAACTGAACAATGATATTTTTGTAGTTATACTAATTGGAAAAAGTGATATATTCTAGTTACACTAAGTGCAATAATAATAAATGGCAGCATTTTATTTAGCAACAGGTGTGTAAACTAGTAGTTAGGTGGCAGATATTTATGCTTCAATGCACCTTGCAGTGCATTATAAAACAGTATGCAACTAACATATTGAGTCTACATTATCATAATTTTATTTGATGGCCCTTTTTATTGGGACAAAAACCTACCTACAGCTAAGCACACTGTATTATTAATGAGGTGTTTAATCTCCACTTTTCAAATATTTACTTAATTTTTTATTGAAAATAAAATGCCTTTCTGTTCTGGTATGTGATGGGAAAAGGTTGCAGGTTTGACAAAAAACGAAATGAACTCAGATCGCTTGCATCAACAGCACACATCTCGCCTTTACTCACTAGCCACTGATACTACAAGCTCTCTGGCGTGTCTTTTTTACCATTTTTCATTTATCATAGCCAGGCATTAGTGGCCAGGAGAAAAATATTAATTAAAAGAATTATCATAAAAAAATATTAATTTTATTTATACATTTTTATTTATATATTATATTACTGCAATATTAATATTATTATCTAATATCTTTGAAATAATGTATAAAAGCGCTATAGGATAAAGGTGGCGTCATTTGACTTGATCGGAAAAGTGCTGTAGAGATTAGTACAATTTATGTCCTACAAATGATATTGTTTTTAATTGCACAGCAATAGTTTGTAGTTTACATGTATATGTATATCATTTATACAAGTGTAACATTTATAATTACTATTCCCATACTCAATAGCAGTTCCTCCATAGCGTTTGAAGATGAAAGCGTCCGCATAGACATACGTTAGATTCTGAAACAGTATCCATGATGTCTTCGAATACATACATCAAATTTCAATAATGTAGCAGGTAATCCGGGCATTCCATGCATACGAAAATTCCTATTCACAGTATTCACACAGCATACTGCGGTATAGTAGAGTTGTATGATAGTATGCCATTAAATACACAGCTTCTGTACTGATTTCAGTATACTTGAGTTATATTTAGCAGATTCTGGCAAATATAGTAGGCCATCCGGGTATTTCATGCATACAGAAAATTTGCATACTATGCGCAGCATACATACTGCATGCTGCAGAAATAGTAAGAGTAGTATGATAGTATGGCATTTCGAACACAGCCACTGTCTTTATGAATGGGTAATCATGAATCACTGACTCACTAGATTCTTCAAAAACGCACTTTCATTCATGAATGAAACACCACTGTGTTTGCTTTTAGAGATGCGCAGCGGCTCAGCTGCTACTTTATTTGGAACTATTTTCGTTGATGATACAGAGTAAAATCATGCAGTACTTGTTTATTGATTTGTTGTAACAAATCAATATCACATTTGCAAACTCCTTTAATAATTATTAAAAGCTGTCACTCTCCTTATCGCGATCTGTGGGCGCACAGAAAATGAGAGCGCGCGAGTGAGTTACCAAGACTCAAAAGCACGTGCAAATGATACATTCTGATACATTCCGTCGGAACCTGCGGGAATGAGTAGAATTATTATTAATATCCGCAATCCCGCGCCGAAATTCAAGTTCTGCTCTGTGTTCTCTGCTAATAACCCGACTGTGAATGATGCGAGCGGCGTTACTGTTGTCAGTGAGAAGCTGCAGCCGTGGCGGGGATGATTTTTGGTGTGCCGGCAGAACAACAACAGTGCGCTACATGTTTCTTTTCCCCTCATTTTTTTTTCCAATTGATGGAAATCCGTCGTAGAGACAGAAAACTTTAATCCCTGATAACTTTTAAAATGTAGTGAACACGGAGCAGTTTTTCCGTGAGTGGACCCAGAGCGGAGTGATTACAGAACGCTTAGAGAGAAGAGAGGAACGTTCTTTCTCTCCACTCCAGGCTTTGATCACATCCCCCTCAGCAGGCGGAATACACTTCGTCTTTCCTTAATTTAAGACCAATTCAAACTCAGTTCAACGCGCTCAGTGTGGAAAGGCCTTTAGACGTGATCCACCTCATAAGTAACAGTCCCTGTCAGATCGTACATCCTTTGAGTGAGAGTGTAAAGGCCTTTCCACACTGAGCGCGAAAAAGCGAAACGAATTTCGCGCGCGATGACGCGCAGGAATAAAACACTAGCTTTCTATGGACGCTCCCACATAGACCGCGAACATTCGCGCAGTGAAAATGCGAATGTTTTTTTTTTTTCGTCCAGTCCGACGAATCTTTTGAGTTTCGCAAAGCGAAAACACGGGCCGTCCAATAAGATTTGAGCATTACATCACATGGCCAGAGCAACTGCTGTTACCAAAAAGGTCGACGCGGTGGCGCTAAAAGCTCAGAAGACTATATAGACTATAGAAAGACTATATAAGTTTTCTGTATATGTTTTTATGCAGCTCGTGGTTGTTGTTTTTTTTAACAATAAAGGATGACACATGAGAAGCAGGTATCGATCAGTCCACTATAAAACATACAAAGAGTGCATGTCTGCCTATTATAGAATCAAAATCCATTTTAGATTACAATTGGAAGTTATTGCAAGCACTCGATGATGATTCAAGTGGGTTTTGAGCAAAAACGTTAATAATTACATATTTCAATGCAACTGATGCCTAATTATCTAATTATTTCAGATGTGTCGTGACATGCCTGGATGTTTTTGGCATGTTTCCCAGTGAAGAAATACAAGTTATTTCTTAATTTCAGCCTCTGCTGTATATTGAGCAGCGGACGATGTAAACCACACGAGATTCACTCGCTACATGAAGAAAAAATGCATGCAGGTCAAGCGCTAGCGTGCAGGCGTGAATTGTAGAAGAGAGCGAACATTCGTTCCGCTCTGTGTAGAAAGCAACGATCGCGAGGGCGGTCGCGCCTGGCTTTAGCATTGCGCTCAGTGTGGAAAGGCCTTAAAGGCCTTAAGGCCTTTTCCACACTGTGTAAGCGGCGACTTCGCACGCGATAGCCCGCGCTGGAATAAAACGTCTTCCTATGGATGCTTCCACACAGACATGGCAGACATTCGCCTTTTACAATGCGAATGTTTTTTTCGTCTAGTCGAGGAATCTTTTGGAGTTTCGGAGAAAAGCGAAAACACGGGCCGTCAATAAGATCTGAGCATTGCATCACATGACCAGAGCAACTGCTGTTACCCAAGGAGTCGGCCTTGGTGGCACTAAAAGCTCAGAAGACTGTATTGAGCATGAGTGTAAAAACACCGAAGTAGAGGACTTTTTCCGCAAGAGAGAAGAGTGAATGCCGAGTTCTTGTTGTTGGTATTTAAGAACAGACTTTTCTCACATGTTCTTTATACAGAATAACATATTAATTCTCCACTGAATTATGTGATCTGAAGAGCACCGTCCATTTTCTTCCACGAGCGCGAGTGTTTATGAGTCAAAGCCACTGATCTCTAGTATAGATCCGTGGTCAAAGCTCGTTCATCTAGACCTGTCAATCATGTAATCATATCTCTTGCCCTTCCATATATATATAAAAAAGAGAGAAATATTTTCCTACACACGCAATATTATAGCAAATAGACCTATAATTGTGAAGATAGGTTTTCTGTATATGTTTTTATGCAGCTCGTGGTATTTATTTTAACAACAAAGGATGTTTATGACATATGGCAAACGATCAGTCCATTATAAAACATGGAAAGAGTGCATGTCTGCCTATTATAGAATCAAAATCCATTTTAGATCACAATCGGAAGTTATTACAAGCACTCGATGATGATTTAAAGTGGGTTTTGAGCAAAAACGTTAATAATTACATACATTTTCAATGTAGCTTGATGCTAATTGTACCTCTAATTATTTCAGATGTATTCTTGTAAGCATTATGGATATTTTGTTTCTGTTGAAGAAACACAAGTTATTTATCTTAATTTAATGCTGTATATCGAGCAGCGGACGATGTAAATCACACAGATGCATAGGCTACATGAAGAAAAAATGCATTGTTGGTCGGCGCCACCTAGCGTGCAGGCGTGAATTAGCAGAAGGCGAACATTCGTTTCGCGCTCGGTGTGAAAGCAACACACCAGGCGATTCGCCTCGCTTTTTTGCATCACGCTCAGTGTGGAAAGGCCTTTCCGTTACAGGTCGGCTGGTCTGGTTTCGTTAACCTTAAAGTTAGCCTTAAAGTTAACCTTTTCGACATGTTTCCGTGTTGTTGTTGCTCAGCAATGGCATGGATGCGATGCTGTCTGGGGGTTTGGCAAAAGGACGGTGGGCGGTGCTCGGGATGGTGACTGAGTAGTTTGGACGTCACATTTTTACGGAAGTCACAAGGGCTCGTGAAAAGGCACAGCTACTTTATGCAGGCTGTGTGCGCTTTACTGTGGATTGACAGTTTTGAAACTTATATGGTAGTTACATAGTCCCTAGGCCTCTGTTATCATGAAAAATCCAGGAAATTTCAGTTATGACAATATGGGACCTTTAACAATCACATGTTTGTGCTAAATAGTTCTAACATGGAGGATGGTACTGGTAGCAGAAGAGAATGAGAATGATAGTAATTCTCCTTGAGGCCACTGTTTTTGCCACATTTCGGAAATTAAATGTAATTTGAATGTTGAGAAAAGAGAAAATTTACAAATTTACAGTGCTGAATTATCAGCAAGAATTTATGATTATAAACTGATACATAAAATACTATTGAAAAGTTTGGGGTTGAAAACACTCCAGTGAAAACCGTAATATTGTGAAATATTGAGTTTTCTTTCATAAAAAGAAAGTTCAAAAGAACAAAATTTATTTGAAATAGAAATCTTTTGTAACATTTATAAATGTCTTTACAATTACTTTTGGTCAATTTATTGTTAAATATTAATCTCTTTCCAAAAAAACAAACAAACAAACGAAACAAAAATAAAACAGTGTATAGTTATTGGAAAAACCAGGAAGACAACAGTGAATAAGGTATTTAAGAAAGGATGCATGCAAATTGAAATGAAAAGGTTACTTGTGTTTATATATAATTTATATTTTAAATATACAATATATATTTCAAAATATCCTTTAGGAACTAGGGAAAATGTAGCAGCATTGGTTGTGCATCTTAACACTATATTGTGTATGGTGTGAACTTATAAATCAGCATGACAGAATTCTGTTTGACATGTAGAGAAAGAGAGAGAGAGAATGCAATAAGATGCATTCCACCTTTTGAATGGTTATATCATGAACAGACTGAGGGAGAGAGAGAGGGCACCACATATGGAAACCATTTCCTGACCCCCCTCCACAAACACACACACACTTTTTTCATTGTTCTCTCTCTCATTCTTTCCTTCTACACCTTGTCACATGTCCAGTTAACCCATTAAAACCTGATCACACATCTGTGTGTGTTTACCTTTAAGACGTTTAAGGCGTCTCAGGCCTAAATGGGTTAAGACAGTTTCTTCTCCTGGTGAGGCTGTGCTTGCAGTGGAAAGTTGAAATGAACAAATTTGCACTGACATGCTTGTGTTATTCTTCATCAGGAAATGGTGTCAGGCTGTGTTAATATTATACTGGCAGCAGAGCTTAACGTTTTGACTTTTGCAGTTTAAACAAACTGGCATTAACAGCGCCCTGCTATGATCAGAGCAGCCATTCGGCAAATATATACACGTAGTGAGAGTAAAATAAATATTAGCTTGCATCACCTTACACTGTCAGAGGTATGTGCATATGAGGTACAAGAAGAGAGGAATAAACTTTGTTAGCTACATTTTATTAGTGATGATGTTTAAGGTCACTAGTAGCACCTAACAGACATAAAATAAAAACATAACACTTATTATAAAATAAATATGAATGTAAAACATTATTCAATTTTATTTTTTTTTATTACAAGTTATGCAAAAATGTAATACTTTGGGTTAGGGGTTGGCTCATATCACTAATCACATATGAGCAATAAAATAATATATAATGATTTTTATATATATATATATACGGAGGTACACAGAATCAAATAAATAATATACCGATTGTTATCATATTATATATTAAATATTATTATATGACAATAAAAATTAACAAACACACACACACATATATATATATATATATATATATATATATATATATATATATATATATAGGCCACGTACACACTGCAGCTAAATTCGGTTGTCAGTTCACCTTTTACTCCTTAATCGCGTTCTGTACACAAATAATTTACTAGAATACGGGAGTGACAACCGCATTCGACAACCGCATTAACTCCCGAAAAATAGTGACAACCAATTCTGTGCAGTCTGTATGGAACCGAACTGAACAACTAGTTGTTAATGACATATTTAAAGGGTTAGTTCACCCCAAAATGAAAATTATGTCATTAATTACTCATCCTCATGTCGTTCCAAACTTGTAAGACCTTCGTTCATCTTCGGAAGACAAATTAAGATATTTTTGATGAAATCGGAGAGCTATCTGAACCTCCATACACAGCAACACAACTGAAATGTTCCCAGGTCCAGAAACGTAGTAAATACATCGGTAAAACAGTCCATGTGACATCAGTGGTTCAACTTCAGTTTTGCGACGCTACGAGAATACTTTTTATTTGCTCAAAGAAAACAAAAATAACAATTTACTCAACCATTCTTCTCCCCCGAGTTATGTCGTCCGCCATTTTAGAGAGTATCACAATGCATATGCACGCTTTCGCCTAAGCGTAAACAACGCTTATTGTGCAGCTTTCGTTCATGCGCGCGCTTTTTTACTCTCTAAAATGGTGGAAGACGTAACTCGGGGGAGAAGAATGGTTGAGTAAATTGTTATTTTTGTTTTCTTTGCTCAAAAAAAAAAAAAAGTATTCTCGTAGCGTCGCAAAACTGTTGAGCCACTGATGTCACATGGACTGTTTTACCGATGTATTTACTACATTTCTGGACCTGGGAACATTTCAGTTGAGTTGCTGTCTATGGAGGTTCAGATAGCTCTCCGATTTCATCAAAAATATCTTAATTTGTGTTCAGACGATGAATGAAGGTCTTACGGGTTTGGAACGACATGAGGGTGAGTAATTAATGACATAATTTTAATTTTGAGGTGAACTAACGCTTTAAACGTCTTCGTTTGTATGTGAGATGCAAAAAAATAACATTGAAAGAAGTCTTAGCAAATTTTTTGACATGGGGCTAGTTGCGCTAACGAGCCCTGCGGTAAAGTGTCAGTGTTGCCAGATCTTCATATGAAAACAACAACAACAACAAACAAGGACAAGCACAAAAACACTAAAACACCCAAATGCTTTATGTTTTATAACCCCCAAAAAATCATACATCTCATTTGCGCAACAGACCACTTTATTAACTCCATAAAGTGCCTAGCTTTATGAGCTAAGACCAAACAACATGCCTAAATGCGCTTGTAAATATGAGGACATGGCAACACTGCAAAACAGCGCTTTCTAAAGCAGCCTCCCGAGCATAAACAAAACACAGCACGTCGTCTATCAAAAAGAGTCTTTATCCAAAAAATGGCAGATAAGTAACAAACGGCTAAATTTTTATTCACTCCAAGACGGCAAAATGCTATGGTTATAAATGCGGGAGAGACTGCTGTTCCATACACACATGGAACGATCATTTACGGGACTACGCATTTAAATGCAGTTGTCACTTCTGAAACCTGCAGTGTGTATGTGGCCATATATATATATATATATATATATATATATATATATATATATATATATATAGATATATATATAGAGAGATATAATTGACTCCAGGCCGGTTGAATTATTAGAAAACTAATGCACACCCGCGTCGTGCCCGTTACACCTTGGGTGTGCATTATTTTTCTAATAATTCAACGGCCCGGAGTCACTTATACTCCACTTATACTACGGTTGCCACACCTCAAGACATCGATCAGATGATATATTTCGAGGCATTCGTCCGGTTTTTGTACTTAAAACGCTATTGTGAGTAAGATTAGTTTCTTCCACATCTCATCCAACGCCTCCGTTGCTAATTCCAAAACGCAATTTTAGACCTAGTAACGGAGGACTGAGCCGTTGACAGCAGATTTATGCAGCTATTTAATGAAGTTATTAGAGAGAGAGAGAGAGAGAGAGAGAGAGAGAGAGAGCGTGTGAATTACCTCTATGAGTCTGTGCGTCTCTCAAAAGCGCTCTAATAATAGTGAAAATTTAAGTTCATTTTCTTCATGAACAGCGCCGTCGTTACCTCGCTTGTGAGAAATGTCATGTAGCTTTTAAGTTGCTAAACTGTTTTTACTGATAAAACTGATAGCGCTGACAACATAAGCGCGTATGTATCCGTGTGTGCAAACTATGTGTGTGCGTCAAGGGAGAGAGAGCGGGAGAAATAGAGTATGTGCTTTACGTACATAATAAAACATAATTTTGTGTCAAAACATGGAAATAATCTCTCGTTTTTATCCTATTGCTAACTATATTTATTTGTTTGGCCAGTGTCTTTGTGGGTTTTGGTTATTTTGCTGTTGTAAGCTGTAAGGACCTTTGAAATAACTGAAATCATTTGGTGAAGTGATATTTATGTGTAATGCGGTCAAGAGCTGCCTGGAACTACGTTCACCGTGAGATTCCCTGAAAATAATTGCACACCTTAGAACGTTGGTCAGCCAATCAGATTCAAGCATTCAACGGCCCTGTAGTATATATATATATATATATATATATATATACATAGCCTATATTTTTTTAAAGTTACATGGTAAGTTTAATATAATTTATGTTTATTCCAATACAATAATATATAATGATCTTTCTTAACATATGGAGGTTAATAGAGTAATGATCTCAAGAAAATTGGACAGTTTATTTTAGCAGCTAGTTTATTTTATTTCACAAAGGAATCCTGAATTGAGCAGATCCTTGACTGATGCGAGAGAGAATGAGATCCCAGAATTCTCTGACCAGCGCACAAGTTCTTCTTGGAGCACAATGCCAAAACTCCGGCACAACAGTGAGAGAAAAAGACAAGCCAGAGGAGAGGAGAGAAAAAAGAGTGGCCATAGGAGAGCAAGGAGAGGGAGAGAGTGGTGAAAGAGAGGAGAGGACAGGAGAACAATGAGGGGAAGCAGGAGAGGGCCCCTGACAGCTCTTTAATGTTCATCTTTTCACTGAGATCAAAGAACAAAGACACAGAAAGAGAGAGAAACTTGGAGAGAGAGACAGTGTAAAAGCTAACCTGTGAGAGAGCAGTAAATAGAAAGAGGGGTCGAGGAAAGCTTAGGGTGTGGGGAATGATGTATGATTATTACGCTGAAGAGATAACATGACAGAAGGTGAGAAATATTGGTGATAGGAGCGCAGAAACTTGGCCAATAGTGTTTTTACATTTCTGTTTCACCAGCATCACCAATCAGAAATGTGTGTGTGTGTGTGTGTGTGTATATATATATATATATATATATATATATATATATATATATGTGACCCTGGACCACAAAACCAGTCATAAGAGTAAATTTTTTGAAATTGAGATTTATACAGCACCTGAAAGCTGAATAAACAAGCTTTCCATTTGATGTACGGTTTGTTATGATAGGAAAATATTTGGCCGAGATACAGCTATTTGAAAATCTGGAATCTGAGGTTGCAAAAAAAATCTAAATATTGAAAAAATCGACTTTAAAGTGATCTAAATGAAGTTCTTAGCAATGCATATTACTAATCAAAAATTAAGTTTTGATATATTTGCAGTAGGAAATTTACTAAATATCTTCATGGAACATGATCTTTACTTAATGTCCTAATGATTTTTGGCATAAAAGAAAAATCAATAATTTTAACCCATACAATGTATTTTTGGCTATTGTTACAAATATACCCCAGCGACTTAAGACTGGTTTTGTGGTCCAGGGTCACATATTGTAAATTTAATTCAGTGATTGGCATCTAGTTGTCTTGGGGAGAAAAACAATTTCTTACATTATTTATGTATAAAGTTAACTTGGTAGCCTGCATTAAATAAATTATCATACATTGTCGGCCTTGTGGTTAATGTGCCAACATACAGCACGACTGTGCTCGCAGCGAACCGAGGTAGATTCCCGTCTCAAGGTCCTTTTGACGATCACGGCCCCCTCTCTCCACCGAATGCTTTTCTGTCTGTTCTCTACTATCCTATCCAATAAAGGCATAAAAGCCTATAAATGTATCTTTAAAAAAAAAATTACTGTACGTAACAGTGGAAAAGGAAGGTCAAGTCTAGTGCACTGCATTGTTGTACACAGTATTTCATGTAGTAAACACTATACATACTTAAAATTTGCATACTGTGCAGAGTTAAAATACTATTCACACTAGCAATAGTGAAAGTAACATGCTAGTGTTATTCTAAACAACAACTATAATAACAATAACATACTACCTTTTACTATATAATAATAAAAGTAAGTAAGAGTAGTATACTAGTATGCTGTTTACATACCAACAATGTTTACCCTTCTCAAGAAAATCAACCTGCAAATGACTGCATGTTAATCTACAGGAGAAACCGTTAAAGAAAAAAAAAAACTTCAGCTGACAAGAGCAAAAACATCTTTTCAAAAAACAACTAGTTATTTATGGTTGTAAAATCAGATGGCAAAATAGTTTCTGCACAATCAAGCTTTCTTCACTATTGGCTGCAGACGGGATTTCAAAGAAACCATGGTACTAGATCATGTTCTTGTGAATTTCTGGCAACCCTGTTTGAACTTCCTCATGCCTGAGCATCAGCCACTCTGCACAAATCTCTGATAATGACAAAAAGAACATCTAAGCTGTAACCAAGAACAGAAAGGATGTTTTATGGGAGTTGAGAGGATTTCTGAGCGAAAGAGGAGGAATAGTGTCCTCTCTTATTTGTGAATTTATGTTCTTTTCACACTCACAGTCAATGAGGGGCAGGGAAGAGGTTGAGATGAAAGGGTTTGAGGGGGGAATGGGGTGGAGATGAATATTCTATTAAATGAATGTCTCCTCCCTTTAGGATCACCAGGGACCGCCTCACTGTCCCCAAGAGAACTATAAAACTGTCCCCTTCTGTGGGCTTGAGACAATGAAAGAGAGACAGTGAATTGCAAATGGACAGAAAGATTAAGTAAGTTTCTATTTTGTAGTTTATATCTAATTTGCTACTAGAGGCATGTGTGAACATTTTCAATTTGGGTTCATCTTAAGACAAAATACCCAGTGCATGTGTGCCCACATGTACCTAAATGCGTGCACGCACATACACACGCACACGCACACACACTTGTTTCACTATCCTTGTGGGGACTTCCATAGGCGTAATGGTTTTTCTGCTGTACAGACCATATATTCTATTGCCCAACACCAACCCTAGACCTAAACCTACCCCTTACAGGAGACTTTTTGCATTTTTAGATTTTCAAAAAACTTCATTCTGTGTGATTTATAAGCTTGTTTACCCGTGGGGACCTCAATTTAGGTCCCTACCGTGACACAAGTCCCCATGAGTCTGTGTGTATTCAGGTTTAAGTCCCCACCGGGATATAAAAACAGGTACACCCGCGCACACACACACACACACACACAAAAAACATCTAACTCACATGACCCCTAGAAATATTTAAATATAAATCCCTGAAAGCATTCAAAATTTAATGTTTAAAGCTAAATAAATAAATTAAAATAAAGTATAGATAATTGTATAGATTAATATATATATAATGTGACGAGTTGGCTGCCTCCCCCCTTTCATGTCATCACCACCCCGTCCCTTATTCGCCGCCCTTCACCAGGCTCCCGACGCGAGTGGGCGTGTGAGAGGAGAGGCGCGGAAATTAGCCCGGTCTGGCGGCGTGTGATGAGGTGCACCTGATGTGAATGGAGCCTCATCACCGCCGCTGTT
>JAFVLL020012487.1:0-16684 GCA_021397915.2 Tor tambroides | reverse complement strand
TTTAAAAGAACCTGAGATGAACGAGATGCAATGAGCATTTCACTGTTTACTGTTTTCACTGTTTCATTTTGCATTCAAAAAGCATACAAAAAAAAACAAAGACACATGTACTCACCCTGCTCAAACTTGAAGTCTATGAATGCACGCTCATTTGGCTCTCTCCTTCTCTTCTTCTTCCCTGAGGGGTCAGTGGAGTTCTCTTGCCACTTCTTGAGGGCTTCGAATAAGGCCTTGAAAGATTACCAGAAAGATTAATGCCACACAAATGACTAGTGGTCATACAATATGAGATTGTCAATAGCTGATTCCAATATCTGGAGAGTGACTTTTGCAATTGTTCTGTGAAATTTATCAGTTAAAAAAAAAGTCGGACTGAATGCGACAAAATATGAATGATACTAAAGTAATGACCATGAAATACATGTCCAAAGCTAATACACTGTCCAACTGTCCTGATCGCATTCACAACAGCTGGCGCATAATGCCACCTATCTCTCAAATGGACCATTGACACTCCTAACTGAGATTGTAGATAGAGCGTCAATGGTCCATTTGAGAGACAGGTGGCGGTAATGCACTTATAAGTCTGAATCTGCCGTAAAGCAAGACGACGACGCGCCGGCTGTTGTGAACGTGTTCAGGTCAGTTGGACCGTGCGGTGGATCAGAGGTAAAAAAAACTATATAAATACTGTTCAGTTTCTTGCACAGACCGATCGTTTCTTGTCTTTAGACCTCAATGTATCGTCACAAGCCGCAGGGTTTCATTTGGTTTTTTTCTGTGTATTTTTTTTTTCTCTCAAAGCCGTGAGTCCCATTGACTGCCATTATATGACTGACAGACTGCAACGGTTTGATTTAAAAATCTTTGTTTGTGTTCTACTGAAGAGACAAAGTCACCTACATCTTGGATGCCCTGGGGGTAAGTAGATAAACATCAAATTTTCATTTTTGGGTGAACTATCCTTTTAATTATTATAGAGAAGATGAAAGTCAACAGTTATGTTGTTTCTGCATCATTTGGGATGATCACATCCTGAGCAAATGGTGACCAATTGTAGAATGAGAGTGGGTGTGGGACACCGAGAACCATCCCAGACAATTAGGTGTCACAGAGCACAGCTGTTAAGACAGGAAGAACTTCTTTTACATTAAGGGTAGTAGAGTGTAAGTGTATTAAAGGTTTGAGCTTAGGATGTTCGGGGTTCATTCTGACTCTGTTGATCCCAAGGTACTATGTGTAGTTTGGCACTGCTATGCTGCAATAAACATCTTCATCAAGATCTTCTACGTCATCATCACTTTTTCTTACATCTGTTACGATGACAATAAATGAATAAGTCTAAAGTCTCTTTTTTATGGATTTTAAACACTGAAGTATAATGTTATACAAATCCCGCTGAGAATGGGCACATGGTGCTATTGGTATTGGTTGGCACTGCGCACTTGTGTGTCTGTCCAGTTCACCAAAATTAAACCCGACACAAAATTTCTCTGCCACTTTAAGTTCATCAGGCGAAACCGTTCATTGCACCCATTTCGCTCACAAAATTTTGCCGAGCAACAGTAAACGTGGCTGCAACTTTACACTAAATAGTTGAAAAACAGCCAGTTTATTGTGAATGTTTCTGGGATTTAGTTTATTACAGTCATTTGTAACATTTAAATGTAGCACACAAAAATGTATGACAATTATTCATCATAATCGTCAAAGCCCTAAAACAGACAATTAATCGTCATAATCGCAGTTACTTCTTAAACACACCGGCCAAAATTTCTATAACAAGTGTTACAGCCCTTGTTGAAATCAAATCAATATTTAGATCATTCACAATTTTCCTTAAAATACACACAATGAAAACAGAGAATATTTTTCACCTTTCGGGTGATTGCATAGTGTCCTTTGAGGCAATTCAGGGCCCATTTGATATCCTGACAGCTCAACATTCTGAAGTCACCCATCAGCATATCTGCAGCTTGAATGACAACCTCTGGGCCAACAGTCTTTAGTTTGAAATAATCAAAATAATTTTCACTTTCCTGCGTAACAGAGAAAAAGCAAGTAAATTATACCACATTAGTTAGATGTTTATATTTAAAACATTCATAGTAACACCACCACATATAAACTACGGATCTGATGAAAATATTGTGCAAACCTGCGTCTCAGAATCATTCGTCTCAAGGAGAACACTGCTTTGTGTCAAAACGGAGTTCGCTTTTTTCGGATAATCAGGGTTTTCCAACAATAGATTGCATATTCTGTGATAAAGAACCCAAATAATGTTTCACAAAAAAAATAATAAATCACACGTAAACAAAATATGTCCGATCAAGAAATGAGCAGAAAAAGGTTTGTGCTTACACATTTAAATCTTTCAGGTCACCTCTCTCTATCAATTCTGCTACATATGCATCCTGCACATTGGGGAAAAGGTCCATCTGAAAATGTCAAAACAAATCAAAATAAATCCCACCTTTAAAATACAATATGCGCACTCGGATCCTTTAAGGGGTTAGTTCACCCGAAAATGAAAATTCTGTCATTATTTACTCACCCCCATGTCGTTCCAAACCCGTAAGACCTTCGTAGACAGAAACACAACTGTAATGTTCCCAGGTCCAGAAACGTAGCAAGGACATCGGTAAAACAGTCCATGTGACATCAGGGGTTCAACTACAATTTTGCAAAGCTACAAGAATACTTTTTGTGCACAAAGAAAACGAAAAAAGCAAATTTTCAAAATTCTTCTCCCCCGAGTTACCATCTTCTGCCATTTTGGAGTGTACCCCAGAACCCAATCAACTTAATCAGCGCTGTTTGCGTTCTGGGGGGAAAAGAGTGCGCATGAACGTAATCGGCGTAATCAGCATTGTTTACGCTTAGGGGAAAGCGGGCATGTGCGTTGTGATACTCTCCAAAATGGTGGAAGATGGTAACTCAGGGGAGAAGAATTGCTGAAGAAAGTCGTTATTTTTGTTTTCTTTGCACACAAAAAAAGGGATGCTTCGCAAAAGTGAAGTTGAGCCACTGATGTCACATGGACTGCTTCATCGATGTCCTTACTATGTTTCTGGAGAACATTTCAGTTGCGTTGCTGTCTATGGAAGGTCAGAGAGCTCTCAGATTTCATCAAAAATATCTTAATTTGTGTTCCGGAAATGAACGAAGGTCTTATGGGTTTGGAACAACATGAGGGTGAGTAATTAATGACAGAATTTTCATTTTGGGGTGAATGAACCCTTTAACATGAGGAGCTAATCAGAAGACTCACCACCCCCTTCAACAGCATATCAAGGGACGTCCGGTCAGGGGTCTGCTGTATGATGGGTTCTCTGGGCGCTGACGGTCCAGGCCTCTCATTGTCAGCCGGTGCAGGGAAACGTCCAGGAGAGAGAGGGGCCGCTGGCTGCTCGTCTCGTCTGACCTCTACTAGTACAGTCTCCTGTGGCGTCCGAGGCCTTTTTGTGGTCCTTTCAATTCTCGGCCAGACTACCACTTTAATTTTGTTGCCCAAGTCTGACTGACCTGATTCAGTGGTGGGAGGAGCTGAAAAAACAGAATTGGCCTGATTCACTGAGTGTGCACTGGCTGAAGGGTCCTTAGGAAGGGGCAGTGAGTCCTTAACAGGTATTGGAGGTCTGTGCAAGGCATTTTCTCTAGACGTCGAGGGTACAGCATTCTGGTCCGTGGTTAAGACACCTATGGCTTGGTTTCCTAATGTAGGATGTACGGTGACTACAGAAGGATGATGAACGTGTGAGCTGGTAGGATGTCTGTTGGATCCAGATGCCTGGCTTGGGAAGGTGCTCGCACCCCACTTGGCAGCAGGTCGGATCAGCTCACGATGAGGTGAGGGCTGTGGCTGCCAGATAGAAAGAGAGTGTATGATTAATATTTGAACAGGAACTGCTCATCACATTTTAGTGCAGTAATTACACATCAATTTTCTGGAAATCAGAAATTTAAGCACTGAACACATGATCATTTCTCTCAACTCAATTTCTGTGTAGTTGTCACTTTTCTTGAGAAAAAAATAAATAAATTATGGCCAAAACAAAAACAGTGCTGCTAAAAATTATTTAGACATTTAAGGAACAATTAAAAATCACTAGACGATAGACTTCACAAGATAATAAATGGTTACATGTGCAATTGCCTACCACATCAGTTTTATTTAAGTATCATTGAGTTTTATTACAGTTCTAACAGTAAAAAGCAATGTTGACTTGGCAACTACTTGAAAAGTTTTTTATATTTTATATTTAATTTATATTTTTAATCAAGTAATTTAGCTTTAGTTAACTATAATAACCCTGTTGCCTAGAAATTAACACAAGGCAGTTTGATGCTAAATTAAAACGTGAAAAGTGTGTAAGTGTGAAAGTGTGTAAAAGACTGACAGGGAAGAGAAGAAATTGTAGAATAAAGTTGTTATTTTTGTTTTCTTTGCTCGCAAAGTATTCTCGTAGCTTTATAAAATTACGGTTGAACGACTGATGTCATATGGACTATTTTAATGATGTCCTTATTACCTTTCTGGGCCTTGAACGTGGTAGTTTCGTTGCTGTCTATGCAGGGTCAGAAAGCTCTCGGATTTCATCAAAATTATATTACTTTGTGTTCTGAAGATGAACGAAGGTCTTACAGGTTTGGAACGACATGAGGGTGAGTAATTAATGACTGAATTTTCATTTTTGGGTGAACTATCCCTTTAAGACGTGTAGCGGGTGCCAGAGTGCCTGTGTGAAAAGATCATAGAACTGCAAAAGTGTCCTCAACTTAGGTCCTTCACAGAAATGAGAGGGAATATGCATGATCTAAAACATGTAGAAAAATATAATATGCACTGTTGTTGTTTTATTTTCATTACTATAGGATTTAATGATCTTCAGGACATTTTCACTGACAAGCAGGCATCATATTGTTTGTTACCACAGCAACTGCTTGCGTGCCCACATTGAACAATTCTTTTGTGTAAAATGTACAAAAAAAGCTCACAATATACCATGTAAAATTCTCTTTAAGCAATTATATATTATTTAAGCCCATGCCATTCATTGACATTTATTATTAAGTAAGTTTTATTTAAATAATTCAAATTAAAAATTAATGTTCCAAGTTTCACATTCATTAATTTAGCAGACCCTTTTATCCAAAGTGATTTACAAATGAGGAAAACTAACTGTCATTTGTTAATTAATTTATTTGGTAAGTAACCATGTAATAATTAGGATAACATATGGTAATCTAGCCATATTGCAAAAAATAAAAACCCTTCAAGACAATAGGTCTGACTTTGCTTCAGGATTGTGATCACCTTAAAGGGGTCTTGAACTGAGAAATCAAAATTCCCTTGATCTTCTGACAGATGAGAGGTCATTGTGCTATCAAAACATTCTGTAAGTTTCAGAACTCAAAACTTTCTTGTTAGTCTAAAAACAGCTTATATTGAAGCCAATCCGCCAAAACACCAGCTTGTGGAATGTTCTACTGTATGATGTAATAGTGTGGATAAACAATGCCTCCGCAGAGGATGATCAACGCCTGCTTCTACATCGCTGCTTGTTTAACCACGCCCACCGATTTGCGCATATGGTAGGTAAATGACAAGAGCGGCAAATGCAAGTCTACGCAGAAACCAAACGATAAACGTTATTTGATGAACTTCATTTTTATTTAAGTGCCAGACAGCGTCAGTACGAACTTGGTCCTTTGTTCACTTCATTTTACTGCACAAAATGTGGTATTTTCAGAACGATTTAAAGTAAAAGACGATGCAGTGCTGACTATATTGGATTTGACAGTAATGTCACAACACAAGTGTGAGTAACTGTTTTTATTATGAGATCACTGTTGCTTTGATTGTTATTACAGATTGTTTGATATGTACTGAGTATTTGTGTGTTTTTAATCTAAATCACATCAGCGTCCATCTATGAAGGATGTAGCCTGTCAAACATACACAACTATTATCCAATCATAGCAGTGGGCATTTACTTCTGTTCTGAGTCTACAATCTACCACATCTATTCAAACAGAGCATTCTGATGAGGGGGGTTAAAACAAGACAGAAAATAGCATATTACTCCTAAATTATGAAGTTTTAGATGTACAAATCTTGACAACATTAAAAGTGGTCCTCAGAGAACAGTACAAAGTAATGAAAAAGGCAGTTCACGATCCCTTTAATATTTTGTGTTACTATATCATATTACCATTCTCAAAATAAGAGGAGAAAAAGCATTATGTCAAATAGCCAGCAATATCTGCAATATACAATGCCAGGTTTATTAGACACTTAAATTAGAAAGCGAGCCAGAGAAGAGGCGAAATGCAGAGGGTGTGTGTGTCTAAGTGCATTGGTTCATGGGTGTGGGGAGGTTAAGTTCTTGCAGAAGAGGTGTGTCTTCTTCAGTTGTTTTTTAAAGATGTGATGTCTCACAAAATTCAAATCAAATTCAAACAAAATTCAAACCAAATAGGAATAACAACTGTGCAAAGTACCAAAACCAAATGCAGATGCAGATACACTTTTTGAACAACTATCATGCAATATTATTATACTGTTACCTATATATGGTTATAAAACCATAATCACCAGATCCCTGCTGACTCCCCCCACTAGTAGGCTATATTATCATATTCATGAATTCTACAGATATGCATTGCTAAGCATGTAGAGATCAGTGAATACTACACAGGGACCCTGTGAATTGGAACGCAGCTCCAATTACCTCTAAGATGCGCACCTCCTCCTCGTCTTCATCGTCCTTGACCACAACAGGGACATTTGGTACGAATCTGACAGGTTCATCATCAGAATCCGACGATGAAGATATGGTTATGTAGGACGTCCTCGCCCTAACTCTTTTAGCTAACAAAATAACACAACAAAAGAGTCATGACACCCAGAATACTACTAGTACTTCCAATAAAGATGAAAGTAACGCCAAAAGAAAGCCTAAAAAGTGTTAGTACCTCGACTGCGATGGGTGTTGAAACTAGCCAGGTGGATGACATCATCGTCACTGGACCCGTCAGCCATGATAAGACACACAGACTCCCTGAGTCGACCACCTTCTCTCTCTCACACAAACACCCATGCACACACACAGGAACCTGAAATGAGACAAGCATAACCACACATTCATGACACGGTGTATTCATCAAGCTTAAGACATAAATAGTCAACAGTTTCTCAATTATGCACTTAGATTGGATACATCTGTGCGTGTGCTCGTAAGATTTCATTTCCCATTTCCCACGAAATGATGTAGTTTCCAAACATGACTGACATTTCTAAAGCAGGCAAGTGTGACAGATTCAAAACATTATATTCATGACCATTATTCAGCTTGAGTTCATATACAACACACAAACACAAGAGTTAAGAGAGTTAATGTCCTTGAGGATTGAGTGCATTTATATTTAAATGAGTGTTGTCAATGAGTATCTCTGTGTGCAGAGACTTAAGTGTGTTTTGTTTATCTATGATGATTCAAATCAACGCGCCTATGACACCCAAACTTGCTGTCTGAATAGTCTGCTCACTAGGTTTTGAAACACCGCCTGTTAATTCCAGCAGACTGGCAGAACAGACTAGCTGATCTCGCACAGCAGTGCTGAGAAACCCTGTTGATGTTATGACCATTCGTTTTCCTTTGTCTTTTATAACATGTGGACAGTGCCAGAGAAGTAAAATATACAGTAGGGCAAAAGAAACAAACAAATCTGTACTCGCTAAAGTCCCTAGCCAGGCTCAGCTAGCTGTTTGGCGTTAACCCTCCGCGCCAGCTGATATCACTTAAACTAGACAGATTTTCATTCTCATCCGGGTATTTCATCCCAACTTAATGGCGAGGGCAAACCAACTCTAATAAGACTACAACACACGAAGACTGCTTAATAAACTGCACGTACCTCTCAGTCACAATATCCAGCACATCGAAAGCGTTTGATCGCCGGATATCGAAACAAACGGCCAAAACAAGCCAGGGTGTGACGTCAGACGCACATGCGTCTCGCTGTAGGCGAAGCCGCGGAGGATCACGGGAGTTGTAGTTCTTCTGTGTTGTCTGGTGTTAGTTTCTGGGTGTCCTCTAGGTGTCTCTGTTTTCCTTCTTACGGTTTTACGATCACTTTGATGTCAATTTTAGATTAAAATCTCTAAACCGTTTGTCATGTTTTTCATCACGCCAGACTTTTTTTTCCCAATTGCTTGGATACACATAAACCTAAGAAAATTAGTTCATTGAAAGTCATTAGCTACAACTTAACAAAGTATTTCCATTTCAAATTCACAAATTGCGTCTGAGATGACTGTCTATTCATTTCATTACGATGAAATAACTATTAGTTGAAGTAGGCTAACTGTAGACTTTTAAATCATTCTTAATTCATTCTTAAATCATTCTTAATTCAGTTTTATGGAAACTGACGGACAATAGGCTATTCCATGTTTAGATGAAGAGTTCAGATGCAAAAGCCTCTAAGTACATCTGACGTTTTTCTTTAAAACAGCCCCCCCTATCGTCGGGCCCTTAGAATCGTCCTAACTTTTCCCCCCCTTACGGCGCCCCTGCTGGTACCTCTAAATGGGTTGAAGCTGGGATTTTGTGCATTCGAAGTGAAAGTACTTGATGAAAATATACTATGTGTGGAGAGCATTCACTCAGTATCGTTATCTCATTTTTGACCAACATGGCTTTTAGAGGCTTTTGCATTGGAACTCTTCAGACAGGCCTAATGATTTTCAGGATAATATGGTCCATTGACATCAGTTACTGTGTAACATTTTGACTACATTATCTACGGATGTAATATTTCATCATCATTAATTTCCATACACTGTTTCTATGGTACCATTTTCAATGTTTTCTGTTTTGACATGGTTGCATGTAGGCCTTTGTAAACCTGTATCCGAATCCACAAGACAGGATTGGTGAAAAATATAGAAACACAGTTATCAGTCTTTCATTTGTTTTGTTTATGTTTTTTTTTAAAAGAAAGGCAAGAAACACCACGTTTCAAGTTTTACTTACTGTGCTCTACAGTACTGTATTTGTTTATTTATTTTGATATATTTTACTTTGAATATTGGGGGACACGTCTTCCCTGTAATGTTCATGGTGATTTGCAAACAAATCCTTATCACTATCTTTGTCTCTAAATATATAGACAGACAGACAAATAGATAGATGGATAAATCACCCTTTTCAAGACAATCACATATGAGTGAAAGCTTTAAAAAATCATGAGGAGGTATCACTATCATTTTTAAAGCATAGAATAAAATTTTTACATATCTTGAGCTTGTGTTAACCACAGACATTTAACCAAAAACCCATTCAAAACAAATTTACTTAAGGACAAAGGAACTGGAAAATACTAACTTGTTTCCAGGTTATTGCCTATAAAAATATGCCATCCCTGCAGCACTATGTTCCTAAAAAATATATACATATACAGTTTTTAAAAAGGAGAAGAACTGTCAATTTTATATTGATGGTGACTGTAAAGAGGCACAGTTATGCTCTTGGTCTCATATTTTAAATATACTGACCAAAAATTTTGGATAAACTGTGTCCAAAGACTAAGAAAGAAATTACCTATCAGCCTCTCCAACAAAGTAGTCTTTATTCTGAATGGCACAGATCCAAGTCAAACAAAGTGACCGTCCTTAGTTTCATTTCATGAAAATGGAAAATTTGCTGGCCCTGGGAGAGATGAACAGTGGGCAATTATGTTCAGACTCCCTTAGGATGCAACAGGCTCTCCTGCAAAAGGTGATGACTAAAATGATGAAGACATTTCAAAGTAGGTCAGTGTAAGTTGAAAAGCATGCATCGGATGGCCATGACTGGCGCCATATGGAAGAATGAACTTGAAATCTAAACATGGGATCTTACCAACGTAAACTGCAACCACAGTCATTACTTCTCTAACTCAAAGCAAGGAATGTAGCACCTGTGGCCATATGCTAAAAGCTGTTGTATCCTCATTAAAAAACATTTTCCGTTCCAGAATGAATGCTTCATCTGCAAATGACTATACAAACTTATCAGCTATTCATAAAAATTTTCATAAATGCTGGTTTCACCCTGTCAGTCGTCAGTCAAGTTCAGACATTGCCAGCATCGTAGCAGGAGAATCTATTGAAATGTCAGTCATTAAAATCATTCCCTTGCAATTATGACTGCCAAGCCAATGAAATGGTAGCCAACAGATTTATTAGCTAACAGATGGGATCTCCTAAATCAGTCTTTCATCAAAATAAGAAATAATATAGATTTTCTTCAGTGCACTCGAGTTTTTCTGTCCATTAGATAGAAATAGCTTTAATCATCATATAATGTTCAAAAGCGTTTGTGAAACTTGAAATACAAAATGAGAACACCTCAAGGTTTTGCTGTTTAAAATAAATTTCTGAGCTAAGTCATAATAAATCAAATTGTTACAGAAAATTGCTGTTGTGCAGTGATTCAAAAGTGTTAACATTAGTTAACAGAGAACCTTTTTAGGTCTGGCTCACCGTAGTGATATATGGGACTGCAAATCCCCCCAAAAATAACAGAATATACAATTTTCTGTATCTGTCATGTATTTATTATTTTTAAATTATTAAAACAAATAAAAACTAATAAATGTAAAAATACCTCTTCATGAAATATCAGTATTGTAGGATTTTTTTTAGCTTTTTTTTTAATTTACAGATGTCTCTCTTTCATAAATGGGTCATCTTTTCATGAAAATGTTTCATGCAATGCATAAAAAACTTTGATATTTTTGCTGTCAGTTACTCTTTTTCCTTCTGCTCCAAATGTAACCAAAAGTATATTTCTGTGGGAAATATATTGCTTGGTATGACATATAAATTGTTTACGAGAAAGCGGAGCGTCCCTGAACAGTAGCCATGACATTTATTATTCCATTGCACAACTGAAGGCGAGTCAAGAAGAAGTCCAAAAAGCATTGACCAGTATAACAGTAGCCAGATAGATGGTTTCAATTCTTCAACATAAAATAGAACAGCCAGTACAGCATGTGCATGTGAACAATATCTAGACAGAGTAAGTGTTTGGCTTTAGTACCACTGGACCATTTAGATAATTCAAAAATGATTTGGAAGAACAGCTTAGTAAAGTCCAGCGAGTGTCCAAGACACTATTGGATGCTTAACAATGTACCACCGTGTTTATGGAAAACAGCCTGAAGTGACACTGCATTTGTTTGGTGGTGTTGTGAATGTGCATTAGCTGCTGAAAGTGATTTCACGGCTCACTGCTCAACACTTAAGCAAAGTTAACTCTGCAGTCAGGCCATGAATACAATACCTCATTCACTGCTATGGAAATTCTGGACAATGTCGCCAAGTTTATTTTCACAAACAAGGAGAAGAATAAAAAATATATATTTTTAAATAAAATCAAGCTAAAACAAATGCCTTTTTTGCACTATTTTTGACAGTTTATTAAAACAAAACACTAAGTATATACGGATGTGATGCATTGACAATATTCCAGGCATCAGTGCTTTCAAGGAAATTGATACATCGCCACTATGGGGACATTTTTCCAGGTTTGGTTGCATACATGATTTCAACCACATCTGCTTTCTCTTATATGAATAGCATACAAATGAAAAATCACAACTGACAATAGCTTTTTGAATAGCTTTTAAGCAATACAAAGTACTTGAGTACAACATATTTAATGTGTAAACTAGACCTTATATATATAACAAACCATATTGTTATATAACTTATACATAACAAAGCACATATAAATATAATACAAAAAATATTGAAGGTCATGTGTGATTTTTTAAAAAAACAGAAATTAAAGATCAATCCAAACGCATTATTTACTTAGTTATTGCATATCCATCTCTTTATTTATGATTGCACACATTCTTCACATAATAATCTAACAATGAAACAACCTGCATGTATTTAATATAGTCCTTAGATTCAGAACCACGTCAGCATTGTAACTTTGAAACTGAGAAAGCTGAATAAATAAGCTTTCCATTGATGTATGGTTTGTTAGGATAGGACAATATTTGGCCGAGATACAACTATTTGAAAATCTGGAATCTGAGGGTGCAAAAAAATCTAAATATTGAGAAAATCGCCTTAAAAGCTGTCCAAATGAAGTTCTTAGCTATGCATAAAAATGAAGTTTTGATATATTTACGGTAGGAAATTTACAAAATATCTTCATGGAACATGATTTTTACTTAATATCCTAATGATTTTTGGAATAAAAGAAAAATGGATCATGTTGACCCATACAATGTATTTTTGGCTATTGCTACAAATATACCCGTGCTACTTATCATACCCGTGCTATTAACATCTCTCTAAATGCACAACATGAACAAAAAAGTGCAAAATATTATCATTCATATTTGTTTATGACAAAAATGATCGGTCTAGCAAATCTCTAATGCAGATTTTATGAAACACCCCAACCAACACAGAACATTGAAGTTAGTATTTGTTCTCATTTAGTTCTTTTTTGGGTTTTGTTTTTTACAACCATAAAATAATTTTCTCAGAACGTTGCAGTTTTTTTTTCATGTGACAACCTAAAAATATTATGTGCCCTAATGGTTATTTTTAGGTTTAATTTTAGAACTATAAAATAAAATATTTTGAGACGATCTAAAAAATAATCTCCAACGTTCCATAATAATGATTTTTAGGGGAACATTTTGCAAACCTAGACCAAAAGATTATTATATTTCTGTTAAGACAGCTTTCCTGGCTAACCAAAATATAAAAATGTATGTTTCAGAATGTTCTGAGAACGATTAGGAACTACCTTTCCTATACAACACTGAGGAAATAAGTTCCACAAAACAGCCGTGTTTAAGCAACAATATCAAAGTTTGCTGTAAGCATCCAGAATGCCATTACGGTGCGTGTTAGTCAAAGTATTACAGAACTGTTGACTCCCAGAAGACACGGACCTTTGAGACGACAATCTGAACCTCTTCTTAAACTCTGTGGTGGTTTTTTGTCTGTCCCTCACATATTCCTGATAATTCCTCGTTAATAAAGTGTACAAAAAAGGGTTGATACAACTGTTACTATACGCCAAACAAGTTACAACGAAGTTAATGTAGACCACCGTACTGCTCGAGAGCCCTCCGTGCGCGTAATAATAGATACTGAGCAACTGCCACAACCAGAAGGGTAAGAAACACGCCCAATAAGCCAGAACTATACTGAAGATCATATATAACACCTTCTGTTTAGGACACTTCTTCATTTCTCTGGATGGGAATATAGAAGTTTGCGATAGCCAGTAGGTCCGGGCTAATTTCAGGTAGAGATATCCAATGATTAATCCAGGAGCCAAGATGCAGGTGTTGAACAGGATGGTCAGATACACTCTGTACGCGGTCATCTGCCAGGTCGGATGGCACATGCGCTTCTCTACTCCATTGTGCACGTCTTTCTTGAGGTCAATCATGATCATGGTCGGCAGAGCCAGTATGAAGGAGAAGAGCCACACGAGGCAGGAGACCGCGCGCCTGTAGCGCCGGGACCGGCCGAAGGTGTCCAGCGGGTTCACCACAGCCAGATAGCGCTCCGTGCTCATGATGGTCAGGATGAAGATGCTGGCGTGCATGGTGACCAAATCCAGGCTGAACAGGACGCGGCATCCGATGTCGCCAAAGTACCAGTCCTTCGCAAAATACGTCCAAACCACGAAAGGGATGGTGGAGAGGTACAGCAGATCCGCCAGAGCCAAGTTCACAATGTAGACATACATCGATCCAGTTACGCGCACGGAGGTGTTCATGATGATCAGGGTGTAAACGTTTCCAATTACTCCTACCAAACACATGATGGTCAAAATTGTGCCGAGTATGGATGTTATTAGTATATCGTATGAAGGGGCTTGCTCTTCAGGTCCTGGTATTGTTGGTGAGATGTTGGTAAAAACAGCCGAGATATTCACCTGATTCCTCACACCAAGTGGGTCATCTGATTCCATTTTTAAAAAGCTTCACTTCATTCCTTGATGAATTTAGTTCATTTTAACATCTGTTAAAGGAGCAAAATGTGCGCAAAATTGCAGTTACCTGAAATTTCCATTAGCCTATGCAAAATAAAGCTAGCTATTAACTCACTAATATATACATTAGCCTACTTCTCATGTATTTCAAGATGACGCTCTAAACATGTACATGAATTGTAAATCAGCGTAAAATAAAAACAAACGTGCGTAAAATGTGCCGCGTTCTCACCATCTGCGCGTAAAACTTCCCAGACTGCAGGTCCAGTTGGTGTAGTGGGTGGGATTTATGAGAATCACTCGGGTGTAATACGTACTGCATCACAAGTATAGAACAATAAAGGATTTTAGACTCAGTGCGCAACAGCTTTTTGGATGCGCACTGCGCGCGTTTCATCGAATTCTTTGGTTCCTTCTGTGTCTGTTGTGAAGTTTCAGGAAGGAATTGGCAAGGAATCTTGCACGTATGAATTAAAGAAAAAAATTAAGTTATGACAGCGTTTGTAAAATTAAAACTAAATATTTCAATTGATTAAAATTACTACATTTTGATTTTAAATTCAAAACATGAATTTTATGGAATTTAAAACTATATTTTTACACTATAGAAAACGCTTTCATTAGCTTATTTTAACAACATATTTGTTTCCATCTACTTATATACAGCTTACAATACAATCATTTCTGTTGTTCGTACTCAATGTTTTGAATTTTCAGTAATTTATTTTCAAATAAACTTTCGGTACCACTTTGAATTTACAGCAGCAGTGAAACTTAAGTTTTCAATCATAATTGTCATATCTGAGACCATCATAACCTTTAAAGGATTCTAAAAGTAAAGCTGTAAATATCAAGGTTGAATGTATACATTATTCATTTCAGTAACATTGCACAGACTGCCTTTAGGAGTTTTTGCAGCTCATATTTAAAAGCTTCTCCAATTGTATAAAGCTGAAATTTATCAGTACTTTATCAATATAACACTTTGTTGTAAAATATATTTTCAGATTTTAAATGTTAATACAAAAATGTTGATGGATCTTTCAGATAATTATATTTTCATTACAATAAATAGGTTAGTAAATATCTGGCACTGAGCATGGTTTGTACTGGTCTAAATTAGACTATAAGAAGAGCAGAGTGAAATGAGGCAGTGTCAGGAGATGGTTAAAAACTCATTCTCACTCCAGTGTCTGTCAATACGTGTACAGAAATAGCCTGGCACCATCAGTGCTGAGTGAGTACTGGATGAAGACCTGTCATTTCTGCACAATTATCAACTTTTCTGGAGCGCTGACCATCTGAATTCATGTGCATGGATACTAAATTATATCAGCAGGGAGCAGATGGCTCATTTGTCCATTACACCAAAATAAGCACATTATACCCTTCAGATCTTTCTGCAAAACACATTTTTTCATGATTCAAGTTTTGTTTTTGATTATATGTGGTGTTTATGCCTTTTCAGTAAACACTGTTTGGATGCTGATAGAAGAAATGACAGACATTTCACTTACTGGAAAAGAAACTCATTGAAATGCAACTGTGAGGAGTTCAAAGACGCTTCAGCACATCATGAAAGCTCAGGATGTTTTCAAATGCAGAAATACCCTGCAAACATTTCATTAGGAGACAAATATGTGCTCTGAGTCCATTTGTCAAAGCATTTTATTCTGCACTGAAGGTATTTCAAAGACACTGCTTTGAGCATTAGGCTTCAGCTGTACAGGAAGCGTATTAAATATAAAACATATAGGTGGATTCAAATAAAAGAATTTTTCTGCGCTTAAGGTCGTGGAATTATTAGTAACAATAGAGGCAACCAATATTAAACTGCTTTTATCTGGATGAATAAATCTTATTTCATTGCGAATGCTGCATTTATGTTGTAGACTGTATTGATTCCACTGCAGTGGTTGACATACAGTATCTCTATAATTCACCTTCTGTGTCCTTCATAGTTCTGGCACGGTGACAGCAACAGAAAGAGACATCTCTTACTGCTCTCCAAACACGTCTGTACTGAACTTTATACTTCTGTGAGACAATATTGAGCAATAACAACTAATGCAGTGCAGAATGCCAGCTTTATTAACAAAATTAGAGATAAATTATAAGATAAAACTTGTAATTATAAGATGAAGCTATGTACTATAATAATTATCTTAAAGGGGACCTATTATGCAAAAATCACTTTTATAAGGTGTTTGAACACAGTTGTGTGGCTGCAGTGTGTGAAAACATCCAGCCTATAATGGTAAATATCCACCCACTCATTTATTTGTAATCTAATAAAATCATAAGCAGTCTCTCAGGATGAGCTGTTTCAGATTCTCCCTCTCTGCACGTCACTGAGGGGAAAAAGTCTCGACCATTAGTGATGCTGTCCTATAAGCAGAGACAGCCCTGAGTGAGAAGATGCGTCGGCCTCCGCCATTAACGTTACTGATTTTTTTTATTTATTTTTATTTTTTTTATTATGCCTTAAACAACATATACAGAACAATACAACAGACAATATAAGCCAGGGAAATAAAGAAGAAAAAAAAAGAAATATATAAATAAAAACATGCATGACCTTTACATTACTCAAATATTTTGAAGACAGAACACAAACGGACAGTTTTGATAGCCTTTCTATTAGTGATACTTTG
>JAFVLL020012486.1:44673-76488 GCA_021397915.2 Tor tambroides | reverse complement strand
CAGTATCATGTGGCTTAAGGCATCAGTTGTGACGCTTCATCGCCATTCACAACTCGTCTTTCGTGGCCTCATGGGACAGTAATAGTTTTTCGGGTACTTATTAATTAGTTTATTTCACATATTGTTTTTCACCTTCTATATATAAAGGAAGCAGGCATATTCAGATACAGGGCAAGTTTATGATGTATAGAGACTTTTATCAGGCGCATTTCTTTGGCCACACTTTATTTTAAGGTCCAGTTCTCACTATTAACAAACCATTAACTGCAACTTTTGCCTCAATAAACTCCTAATTTGCTAATCTGCTTATTAATAGTTAGTAAGGTAGTTGTTAAGTTTAGGATTATGGACGTAGAATATGTTCATGCAGAATATGTGCTTTATAAGCACTGATAAACAGGCAATATGTTAATAACAGGCATGCTAATAAGCAACTAGTTAATAGTGAGAACTGGTCCCTATACTAAAGTGTTACCATTTTTTCTTAGTGATTTACCCTGGGAGAACTTTTGGTTGTTGGACTGACGTGCTTGTTTGAATACTGATATGAGGGTGTAAGTGGTGATCAGCTCTGCTTCAGATTGTGGGTGTAGAATGACAGGAGCTGATGTGCTGTGTCAAAAGGTATGTTGAGTTTTACGCTAGGTTTTCAATACCGAGGGGGCCTTTCTTTGCACGGTTGACTTTCCGGCATCTGAGGTTAATGACAGTGCAATGAGGTTCAGTCTAAAGTTGGGAGCCCCCCATCACATAACTAATCATCACTCATCACCTGTGCTAATGTGCAAATGTACATGTGTTTGTATGTACCCATGTTCACTTCACAAAAGACAGAGAAAAATAAATGTGTGCACTCCTTCCTGTCTTTTGTGTATGTTCATCAGCTCAGGCTTTGGTTTGACGTTTCAAGAAAAGCTGTTTATCGTCATGATTATCTGATTTTTGATAAATGATTGTCACTGGGCATGACCAGAGAGACCCTTTCAGGCATTCCACACTATATAAACACAAGTTCACACGCAAACATGCAAAATTCACTCTCTTTTATACTGGATCAATAGTGCACTGTAATGTTTTATTAAATAGACAGTTTTCAGTTACAAATGCCACTGTATAAGTGCACTATTCACAGTCAGACGTAATTAATCTATTCTGTAAGTGTCATGTAAAATTCATGTAAATTCATGTAAAATATAATAGCATTCATTAAGCTGCAGATATTACTGATTTCTTTATCTTTTGTGAGTCAAAATGATTTTAAACATTTTTGTGAGTACTATTCATTTCTTTATTGAGTATTGATTTTTATTTATTGAGTACACATTTAATACAAATTATATCCTTCTTAACTAATATTGTGATGGATGAGTGATAAATAGCAGTGCTGGCCATATTTATTACACAAATCTATAATAATCAGCTCCATTTTTTAAGAACAAAAATATTACTGTATCCATAATATTTTCAAGTTATCAAAGGCAAATTAAGTTACCTGACTTATACAGAATGTGCACACATGGAATTCATGTAGAAAGTTCTTCCGATTTCCACAGAATTGCATGCCTTCTACTTGCCATAAGCATGCTTGTTTATTAAATGGTTTGTTAATTTAGCAATGCATTCAGCTATCGATAAGAATGTTTGGATCAGCTCCATTTATTACATTGTACCATGTGTAGATTCATCTGGTCCAGATCATTACAATGCAATGGATCTTTGAAGCCTAATGCTAGTGAAGATTTAATTTATTGTGTTAACTAAGTAAAGCTTTAAAAGACTACTCAATTTTTTAAGTTAATCCTTGAACAATAACATCTCTGCAACATTTGCAACTTAAACTAATACCTTTTTTTATTATAACGTTAAAGCAGGTTTGATGGACAGAGATATCACAATCCTGAGATCCGCAGAGGAAACGGAAAGCATGTTTGATGAACGAGGAAACATGAAGGAGAGCAAGGGTCAAACAAAGTAAAGCAGCAAGTGAAACAGTAGCTTATTAGATCTATTTCAGGGAAGCCTTTAACACTGCAACAGACCTAAGTGGACACTTGCTGGGTTCTAAACAGAGCCCTGGGGGTGAAATGTTCAAAAATAGCCATCTTTCAGATCTATAAATGGCTGTGTATGTGTGTGTTCTCTCCTCTTACATGTTTGCTAATTTAACAACTCAATAAGTTAAGAATTATTTGAGGAAAAATCTGTTTGTGTGTTCAGTGTAAGACAAATATTTACAATCAATCTTGTGCCATCTAATTATGTTTTCACAGGTGTTAAGCAGTTTCCATTACATCTACGTATTATGACTGAGATCTTTTTAGAGGGTAAATTCCAAACATATACCAGCTTGTTGTGTCATGAAAAATTCCCCCCCCCCCCCCACTGGCTTTTGGATACACTTCAATGTCAATATTTACAGTCAATAAGCCTTTAGAAAAAAACAACCCTTAATAGATATTAATACTATGGAATGTAGTTTGAAAGTTTAGAGAGTCTTCCAGGTACTTCATTCCCTTAGCTGGGAAAATGAATATGTGAAGGGATGAAGAGATTCAGAGGAATGGGGAGTGGGTGAATGAAGACACCATTCAGAGCTCTGCTAACATGTCTTAGCGTGAGACCCCATCGGGTGCACCTGAAGATCGCCCATCCTCACAAAAACAAACATGCTCTGCATTTTATCTGCATTCTTGTTCCAGGACTCTACAGATGTCACCAACCACATCTTTGGTCAATATCAGATCCATCACCCCACTTCTGAGCCATTTAAAATGTCATTCCACTCTAACTCTGCCTGGCACCTCAGGCAGTGTGCTGCCCCCCCCCACCCCCCACCACCACCAGCCAGTGTGTTATTGAGATGATTAGGGTCTGTAACAAAGCAGATCCTTTGCCCGTGGCAACCCCTGAGTTCAGCAGAGCTGATTTCAGCCCAACAGTCTGTGGAGCCCAGGGCAACACAAGCACTGACATGACGCCCTATCAGCAGGGTGATGAGATAATGAATGACATATATAAAGCCAGTTTATCAATTCACACATTCGACTTTTGAGCAATGCTCATTGGTGCATTATTAACTGTTTCAAATATTTCAGCCAAGCCCTAAGTGATACAAGGCAACTGTTATTTTAGAATATTTCACATTATTTCCATGATGATATGTGAAGCTTGTCATATGACTGCCACAGTAGCACTGTATGACTAATGTCTGATGTGAACGTAACGTCATCAAATTCAGTTTGAAATGATTTTTAATGCTGCTTCCATAGACATTGTGTATTTTGCAAATTATAAATGTTGTAATTTATTTATTTTTTAAAAAATTAGAAATATACCTTTTAAATGTAGTTATTAATTTATTTTTTGCTAGTATATATATGTGTGTGTATTTAAATGTCTGAATCCTAAAAAAAAAAATGATGGTTGAACACCATCCGGTGTATTAGAGCTGCTTGAAATAGACAGTTAATTTGGGGCAGAGAGGATAGACACTGTATCTAATAGTATCTAATAATGCGATCACTATGATGCATTATTAATATAAAGACAAAAATAAATGCAAAGGCTGTGACTGACAAACAGGTTCTTGGGGGCAAATATTGTGTTCTCCCTATCTGAGCAGGATGATTATGCAGTGAAAGCTTTCACAAATGAAAAATAAGACTTAGGTCTTGCCTAGATCTCCTAGAGATTTTACATTAATATTTCAATAATTTAACAGTACATTTGCATGTTCACACTATTCTTATGTTGGTGAATGTCCACATGACAAGCAGGTAAACAAATAAAATATTTAATATTTTTGGTCTTTTATTTTGATTGTTTTCATTTAATATACAATATCTCACAAAAGTGAGTACACCCATAACATTTCAGCAACCATTTTAGTATATCTTCTCAAGGGACAATACTATAGAAATGAAACTTCGATATACTTTAGAGTAGTTAATGTGCAACTTGTATAGCAGTAAAGATTTACTGTCCTCTGAAAATAACTCAACATACGGCCATTATTGTCAAAAAAGCTGGCAACAAAAGTGAGTACACTCTAAGTGATAACCGCTATACTTCGTTAAACCATGCAAAGCCACATGTCCTATTCATCATGTTCATGTTTTTGTCTGCTTGACAGGACCATACAAATTTGTGTATCTTGTAATAGAGCAGTTAAAATCTGGTGCTTTGAGTACAATTCTCTCATAATGACCACTGGATGTTCAACATGGTACCTCATGGCAAAGAACTCTCTGAGGATTTGAGAATTAGAACGGTTGCTCTCCACAAAGATGGCCTAGGCTATAAGAAGTTCGGTAACACCCTGAAACTGAGTTACAGTACAGTGGCCAGTGTCATACAGAGGTTTTCCAAGACGGGTTCCATTCGAAAATGTGGTCTTGTGTAAGAGTCGATCATAGAAGTTAGGTCATACTGCATCAGGTGCAGAAGATGACTTCAAAAAACAGATGCATGAGTGCTGCCAGCATTGCTTTAGAGGTTACAGAAGTGGAAGGTCAGCTTGTCAGCGCTCAGACCATACGCCGCACACTGCAATAAGTTGGTTTGTATGGCCGTCGTCCCTGAAGGAAGCCTCTTCTGAAGCTGGCTCACAAAAAAAGCCTGCAAACAGTTTGCTGAAGACAACCTGTCCAAGAGCATGAATTACTATAACCATGTCCTGTGGTCTGATGAGACTCAGATGAACTTGTTTGGCATCCAACATGTGTGGTGACGCCCTGGTGAGGAGTACCAAGAAAATTGTGTCTTGCCTACAGTCAAGCATGGTGGTGGTAACATCATGGTCTGGAGCTGCATGAGTGCTGCTGGTACTGAGGAACTGCAGTTCATTGAGTGAAACATGGATTCCAACATGTACTGAGACCTTCTGAAGAAAAACATGAAGCCCTCCCTTCAGAAACTGGGCCAAACAGCAGTTTTCCGATGATGACGACCCCAAACACACCGCCAAGATGACAACTGCCCTGCTGATGAAGCTGAAGGTGAAGGTGATAGAGTGGCCAAGTATGTCTCCAGACCTGAACCCTATTGAGCACATGTGGGGCATCCTCAAGCGGAAAGTGGAGAAGCACCATGTGACTAACATCCAGCAGCTCCGTGATGTCATTATGGAGTGGAAGAGGATGCCAGCAACACCCTGTGCAGCTCTGGTGAACTCCATGCCCAGGAGGATTAAGGCAGTGCTAGATAACAATGGTCCCCCTACAAAATGTTGACACTTTGGACCCAGTTTTCACTTAGGGTGTACTCATTTTTGTTGCCAGTTATTTGGACAATAATAGCTATGTTGAGTTATTTTTAGAGGACAATAAGCTTGTACTTCTGTGCAAGCTGCACATTGACTACTCTAAAATATATCTAAGTTTCATTTGTGCAGTATTGTCCCTTGAGAAGATATACTAAAATTGTTGCAGAAATGTGAGGGGTGTACTCACTTTTGTGAGATACTATATATATATATATATATATATATATAAATGATACTGCAATTATTTCAATATGAACATTTCTTATTAAATTCAAAATTATTCTATCCACATTTATTTTATAGCTCTATACTTTTGCTATATGACAACAGCTGTCTTGTGTATGTGTGTTTTCATTTCTCCATAAGAATATTTAGAGAAATATTAGAGAGATAATAAAGATAATAAAGAAGAATAAAGAATTTACTGGATACTGAAGTTTTAAGTTAAGTTTATGAAGGAGGCATAGGTCTATCCTCCATATGCTCCCTTTCGGCCCAAAGTATGTGTATAGGAAAACTTTGCTGGCCGGTGTGAAACAGAACTTGAAAGCTAGAGTAATATCACAGGGTCATGGCAAGGAAAAGTTGAGTAGGGGAAGGGGACCATGGACCATTGGTGTGATCTCAGTTTGCGGTGCTCTAAAAAGTTGTTAGTTCAGCTTGTTTCTGTAAACTCTATTTGGAGATGTCAATGGCCAAGCTTTCATCCTTTGGAATATAAGGAAATATTGTGCTTTTCAGCAGTCAAAATTTTGGACTTATATTTGTCCTGTTGGAAAAAAGAAAAGAGAAAGCACAGTGTGCTAGAAAAACACAACCCAACCATGTAGAGTGTCAAAGCTCTCCAGGTATGTATCATAGATGGCCATATATCACATCTCATGATTCACTATTCCAAGTGGGGGACACAATATTTGTTACATGGTGAGTGAGAGATCCTGCTGATTTACAGAACAGAATAACCACACCAGCCTATAGGGCTTATGTGAAGTAATGAAACGTGATTTAAGAAAACCATTTGCGTTTTTGGTACTTTTTGTGTTGAAAGACCCATATGGAGCTTGTAAAAACATCTTGGCATGTCCTAGCGCAGCGGTTCCCAATTCCAGTCCTCGCCACATCCGCCCCCCCCCCCCACACACACATTTTGCATGTCTCTCTTAGTTAACACACCTGATTCAGGTAACCAGCTCGTTAGAAGAGAACTGTGTTCCAATTGATATGATCCCTACACAGTGTTCATTGCTCCCTACTACCTGAGTAGGGGAAATCCGTTGACGTTTACTTCACTTCGGAACATTCATTCACGGATTTCCGCTGCGCAACGTCTTCACACACAGACGAAACATACTAGAGAAGTGTGAAGTGACATATTATACCTCTGTAAATAAATACTATTTAAATTAACGTCTCGCACACTTTAATGCCCTTCGTATGTAACATATACGCTCGCTTCGAACTGGAATCATGGTGGAATATCCGGTGATGTCCACTTCGCAGGGCACATACGGTCAAATAGAACGAACGTCGCATACGAAATATGCAGAGCGGGAAGGCGCGAGGAATGGAATTGGGAACCGCTGTCCTAGAGCATTTAGGTCCACACAACATGGAACAAAGTTTATACACAGCATGTAAATAAAAGGCATGTAAAGTGATATATCACTTTTCCAATGTTTCTCTAACTGTCCAAACATGTGAGACTGTAAATGTACTGTATATGCATGACACATGTAAAGGCACACCAGGTTCTTTTCTGAAGAAAATGTCTGATAGTAGAATCCAGTGGAAACACTACTAAAGCAATTCATCTTACAATTTTTCAAGCTGTATAAAGATGCTAATAAAATGGACAACGTAGAAGCAATTATTGTTTGACTCAAGGCTGTGAGGGGCAGAAGGAAAGTCCACTGAATTGGTTGTAATGTTCAAGTGTTAAAACATTTATGTATTTATTTATTTGGTTAAATTTTATTTTAAGGTGTCCTTGCTACAGTGTAATTATACATTTAAGTACTGAGTAATATTACTTAACTACATGTACTTGCTATAAGGTTAGGGTTAGGATTAACGTGTAGGGTTTGGCTTAGGGTTACTTGCATGTAATTTATTTTTTATTATAATAGAAAGTACATGTAATGTGTAACAAGGACACCTTAAAATAAAGTGTTTATTTATTTATTTATTTATTTATGTATGTACGTACTCTAAGAAAAGTCTATTGCAATGTGTTGTATTTTGGGGTTAAAGTAAATGTCTGTAAACTCAACGGATGTCCTGACAGAAAATTACCAGTAGCTTTTTCTCTTTTCTACAGAATGTTTTTCTACAGTGTTTATTTGATTTAATTTATTAAATGTACTGATTTTCTTTCTCCCTTTTACTCTTTCCCATTCATGACAACTCATTTTCTAACAGCAATCTCAGTGATTACTAGACATTGTTGCAAGCCAACAAAGCATCAAACAGGACTATCTGGAGTTAACCCACTTCTCTTTGGATGGACTATTGAAGCCATCCAAGATTACATGCATCTAAGTTTAATTTTATTCAAACTTCCGATGAAGCCTCACAAAGTTCCATTGAAACTGGCAATTTTACATCACTATCAACAGAGAAGAAGAGCTTGGAAGAACCACAGCTGGTTTGGTCTCTTACGACGGCTGAAGGAAATTTGAGCATCACGGGCTGCAGGCCGACACTGAGCAGACCACCTGCGATGAGCGCTACAGGAAACCACCACTCAGCAGTAGGTCAGAGTCTGAGGCTTTGAAGCCACACCAGGGAATCATTAAAACTCAGTTTGAGTCAGAGAAGAGGGCAGCGACTGGCCTTTTGCAAGTCCCAAGAGCACAAAGTGTTAAGAAAAGGAATCTCTTTTCCATCATCGCCACAGGAAATCAGCACTAGTGGTCTAAATCCCCCCGGGAAGCCAATTTATAGCTCACCAAAGTGCTAAAGCTGGAGCTAATGGTTTACACCACACAAGCCCAGTGAGGTTGAAGTCCCATTTGGTTTGAAGACTGTGATACATATGTAATTACTTCAGCCAGGATGGGGGCATATCTCTGAATCACTTCAATGGATCGTTAAACACAGTTAATCAGCAATCCAAGTATGTTGTTATATATTAAAGGTAATGCCCTCCCACGTTGGTTCAAACAGGGCTAAAAAAAATAAATAAAATTTCTCAAGAAAGTTCTCATCTAAGGAAATGACCTGATGTGCAGCGATTCCTTAGGAGAAGTGCTGATGTCAAAACATGCTGCTCCTGAACTTCAAACAATGTAGTAAGCCTTAAACCAAACTCGGCCGGTGTCCTACTGAAACCTGCAGTGTCTCTGACCACAGTTTGGTGTAATCCATACTACAAAGCTGGATGTTAATGAATGAACAGAACAGAGACAAGATTGTATACACTTCTTCCCAGACTGCCGGAGTCCTGAGGCAAACAGTGTAAATTGATAATTTACAGCACTGCAGGATGTGTGGAATATGCTCATGTTTGGTTGTCAATAGGGGATAAACATAAAGACGTGTATGCATGCATGTATATTTATATAATGTCCTCCAACCAGTTACTTGTCCTCTTTGACTGATAGGACACGGAAGGCTCACACAAAATATTTGGAAATATGAAAAGAAAAGTCTCAAATAAGAATTCTGTTTCTCCTAGATCAGGGATGCTGTGGTTAGTTGAACCCCTTTGACCTTAAAATATTTACTTGAAGTACTCACTGATATTTTAAATTATTATTTCAATATTTCAACACATGTGCATGTTTACAGTACTCTGATGTTGGTTAATAGTCATATGACATGCAGGTGTAACGGGGACAACGAAACGTGAGACGTGCGGATCCATATGCAAAGCTTTATTATCCAGGGACGTGGTCAAAACACAGGCAGGGTCAAACATCAGCAAACAGCTATAGCAAGGGCTAGACACAGGGTTATCCTAGGGCAAGCGTGGGTCGACGATCGGCGAACAATATCCAACAGGGCAAGGCAGAGAGATAATCCAGGTAGACGAGCAATGATCCAAACGAGGTACAAACAGAGTCCGAACGGCAAGGCAAAGGGTTAATCCAGGAAACACGGGCAAGAATCAAAACACTAGAATACACAAGGCAAGGCAAGACTGTGATAATTAAGTAGGCTCCGTAGAGTAGCTATCACAAGGATATGCGCTATACAATACTCGGCAGTGACAGAGAGGAAGTCCAAGGTTTATAAAGCGTGTGTGATAGTGAGATTCTCAGGTGTGCGCGTGTGATTGGGACAGCTGTGTGTACTTAGCGCAATGAATGATGGGAAATGCAGTCCGTGGGCGATATGTAACTGTCTGTGTGGTGTGAGAGTCAATATGATGGAATAGCGCCCTCTGATGGTGAGTGGGCGGAAGATCACGAACCGGATTCGTGACAGCAGGTAATCAAAATTTTGATGTTTTGATTTTAAGACGATTTTTTAACATTTCGATTTTATAATTTATTTAATTATTAGCCTTCTATAAATGTCATGTCTACTGTTGTTTCAGAAAAAAATCCAATAATGTCTTAGTCTTTATCACAATACCAAAGTCCATGCTACTGCAAATTTTCAATATGAATATCAAATTTTTCCAAGACCAAGTCATCTATATTATTATATTATTCTACAATTATCTTGTGTATATCTGCTTTCATTTCTCCTTAAGAATTTTTAGAGAAACATTAGAGACAGAGTTGAGATGACATAATAGAGAACTCCAACTAAAACTAAAAGAGCAACTTCTGAGCAATAAAACTGTCCTCTGGGAGTCTACTGATTGCTGAAGTTTTAAATACACAAGCAAGCAATAAGAAACTGCACGAATATACCTTACTGAATTAACATGATGTTCTTATTAGAGTTAACTGCTCAAAACTTCCTAAGGGGGTCACGGAAAGAGTTAATGTGGTCCAGATGACAGTTAGAGACACATTGTGTATCACTGATGAGATCAACCAAGTAGTTCCTGTGCTGTGACCTGGTGCTGAACCAACGCAGTAGAGATTTTCTTTACCAGAGGTACAAATCTCGGCCATTCACAGAAACCACAGACCACACTTGGTTGTAAAACATGGTGAAACGTAATGACTTGGCTGGAGGACACTTAACCAACCAATGAGCTGACAAAATTTGCACACAGTAAACCCAGAAAACCATTTTTGAAACAACTCAAATCATTAGTATTTACAAATCTTTAAACGTGAGGACCACCACTCCATTTCCTTCTTCATTCTCTTCACTCTCCCATATGATTACACCACCACACTGATGTAATTAACAAACAGCACACCTTCACTGTCTTTTACAGGCTGAAGGAGTAAAAAGAAAACCTGCAGGATCTGCCTTAAATCTGCCTTGGAGCAGAGAACAGACAGGTGAGACAGACAGGTAAAAAGGTCATGGAGAGAGTGATGAAAAACATTCATCTTTCAAGACAGGATAGAGGGGCGACAAGAGAGTAAGCAAATGGTGGTCTCAGGAAAGATATGATATTCTTGGATTAAGCAGGAGGGTGAATGTTTGAGAAGGAGAAAGAAGAAAGCAACAGAACTGAGGGTAATAATACAGAGGATCAGAGGCGGTGGGGGTGTGTACTACTTTATGCAGGGGGCTGGGGCAAGTGGTGCAGGTGAGGGGGTTCAGCTGCTTAGCCAACGGTTGGAGACTAAGCTGAGGCCTGCCCCTGTCACGGATTTGGGAATGCCATCATGGGAATGTCTAGCTCCAGGGCCTCAGGTCTGGAGGGGGGCTGACGTATACCATTTTTCATTCCACCTTCACATCCGCAAGCGATGTAGTGCACTGAAACTCCAAATGATTGCAGCCGTATATATTACCTCTAAAATGATCTCTAATTTCACAATAACGTGACACACATACTTTCGATGCTTTATGCATGATAGTACTTGACTGTGCTGAGCTAAACTATGCTGCAGAAGATTACACTGTAATATTGCAGATTCACACACTGATGCTTGAGCTTTAGAAGTGTTTGTTAAGGTAAGCATCAGCAGTACTGTATTTCCTGAATATAAGTCACGTTTTTTTCATCATCTGAAACGTGCTGTGGCTTATATTCCAAAGCGACTTACATGCATATAATGCACGTCAAGCACGCAGAACATGAGCAAAGTGCACACTTTTGGATTTGTGCCGAATAAGAGCAGTGCATGAACCCAAGTTTATTTGCATAGCACATTTCCCACATAACAACAGTTTATAGGTTTAATAATGTCTGAATAATTATAAAATGTGAGTTACACACCAGTGTGACTTATTTCTGTATTTCCTCTCAACTATGCATTTTTGACGTGGTGCGACTTACAGAATTATTTTCTGGAAAATAAAGTACTATTATTTATGATCAGGGTTACGAATATGATCCTGCGTATGTTGCTCCAAACATGTATGACTTACTTTCTTCCATGAAACAAAATATTTGATCCGAAGTCAATGGGATACAGTGTTATTTGGACTTCTTCAAAATACATTGTTTCGTCTTTCATGGAAGAAAATATGTCATACAGGTTTGGCATGACATAAGTGAATAAATTTCACTCTCACGTCATTCTTACAATTTTTTTTGCCAGACATACAACAAAATAGCTAAAAAAAAACAAAAAAACATGGGCACTTGTATGGGCAAGCACCAATTACAGTTTCTTAGAAAGTGTAAAAATGTAGTTCTTTCTGTTTCTATACTGGTTCCTCAGTTAGAGCATAAGTAGGAAATTGATATCAAAATTGCTAATTGCTCTGGGGTGGTTAATGAGAGAAAAAAGACAAAGAGAGAAAGAAAACCCTATTATCTACAGGAGGAAAAAACAAAGAATGAGAGGAATTGAGGCCTTTAGAATAACATTTTACACTTTGCTATGAAACATGCAGCATTAGTGCAAAGAAATTTTTTTTTTTTAACAATTCAGCAATTTCATTAAAAAAAAAAAAAACATCTATCACGGTCATATTCCACCTGGGCACTCATGCTATGCTGTTTCCAATTTTCAATAGCACTAAAAAGCCTCCCCAGACAGTTTATGCTCAAACAAAGCCTAGACAAGGGTACATTTGAGCACTTGGCATCTGCTACTGAAAACTGTTTATATAATTCACAGGTGGACACATCAGGTAAAGAATGAAGGAGGAATTAAGAAGATCCTGTACAATAGATATGTGGGAAAAAAACAACAGAGGGAAGAAAGGATGATGTAGTCCTGTAGAGAGGGAGGGGAGGCCAAATACAGATGAATAAACAGCTATTCCAATAACAGCATTTCTTGCAGCACAACACAGAGTAACTGCAGGATGCATTAATTAGATAATGTGATATTTACTTGGTTATTCACTTGTCAATATTTATTGCCAGTACGAAATATTAGTGTGCTTCGATTTTTATGTCTATATTAGATTCATTCACAACAATGATGAACATATAGATGAATAAAAGTGTGCTTGGGGGTTTTGTCCTGAGGGTGCCAATCCACTGTGAAGGTTATAGGGATGACAGAGAAGGGTGGGGTTCATGAAGGAACTGAAAGAATGAGAGAAAGCAAGCCAGCAATCAACAAATGAAAGAAAAACAGACAGAAAAGAGCAAAAATCCATTTCAAAGCAAAAAGTAAATCCAGCCAAAGGCTAAAGTGACATGTAGAAGACAAGGCGTGTACAACAAACTAAAAGAACATAAACATAAACCTACCTATAAGTTACGATAAAAGGGGGCCCTCTTTAAGCAGAAAAAAAACTCTTCTTAAACACTAAAGGGGAATTTGTATTTTCTTCCATCAATCCTTCAATCTTTCATCAATCTTTTTCGATGAGCAAATTGCATTTGCTCATCGTTCTAAATGCTTATTCTCTGTATGTGTCATTCATTCTTTTCTTGAAAAGAAAGCAAAAATCACTAATACTTCTCTTACTTTGAGGTAGAGGTTTAAACAAATCTCTACACCCACATAGCATCTCCTGCACCATCTATGCTAGGAATTATATCTCAAATTATGCAACTTGTTGAAGAGAAGTGATCAGACTTATGATTTCTTAGATTTTGTGTGTCAGTAAAAACCACGAAGCAATGCCCAAGCAGTCACTCAGAATGCTGTAACAAATGCACAACAATGCACTAAAGTAGTAGTATTCTGTTTTTCATTCCTATGTCCTTTCCTCCCTGTTTTTCTTTTACAGTGTTTCAGAAACCTGTGAGTGAAGGAAAGAATGTTAAGATGCTCTCTCCACACACTCTCACTCTGTTCCGTAGTGTAACCTTCGACCCTTTGTTTGCTTTGAACATGAGTGAACGTGGATCTTGGTGAGCTCTATCATACATGCAGAGCTGATGGCAAGACAAAGACAAAAATGTCATTGGCATGCATTTAGTCCTCTCGCTCTCTTAAATCAGCTGTGGAGGAGAAATCTGTCTTCACCTCCGAGACTTTAATCTCTCAAATCTCTGGAATTTATTACTGACACTTCTGAAGAGCTACTTGCAGCATGATTTGAAAGGTTCAAGAAGAAGAAGAAAAATACAACAGAAAGAGATAGATCAGCGTACTGAGAAAAAAAGAGAAGATATAAAGATAAAGATAGACTATGAGTTAAGAAATAAGATGATGGCAAAAAAGACCATGTATATCTATAGGAAACAGTGAGGGAAAGAGACACTCAGCAGGTCTATACAACTTGTATGAAATTAAATTATCCTCAGCAGCCGAACATGTCACAGTAGCGTGCTGTGATTTATACTCATGTTGTATTGATTGTAACAGCAGGACATTATAGAAGAGCCTGGCTGGAGATGTGACAGAGTGAAGCACTAAAAGCCGGCCCACACATGTGGTCCCACAAACATACACAGATCTACATACAGCCTGCTATCCATCATCATGAGTGATGAAAGAGCAGTAAAACTGTCTGCTTTTTGGCACTGTGAAAATGTGCATATCTAAAGGATCCTTCTCATGTACAACCACAAGCCTCTGTACAGTAAAAGCAGGCCATGTAAGGAGTAAAGCTCTCACTGACATTAAGATTAAAAGAGAGAAACATGTAGGGAACAATAAATGAAGCCACCTGGAAAATAAACTACAAAAAAATCCTGCTCAAGTCTTTGTTTATTATCAGGAAAAAGTAGGTTAAAAATGGACAGATGATAGAAGAAACAATGAGACTGATACATTTAGGACTAGAGGAGAATAAATATGAATGCTTATGGACTTTATCGGGATGGAAACGGGTGAGATGGAAGGAAGAAAAGAAAGAATACAATACAATGTGAATGCAATGCGTATATTTATACACTACTAAAATAATTAAATAACATTGCCATTGTGTGTGTGTGTACCTCACTTTAGGTCACTTCAGGGGAACCGTCGCAGGCTACAGTAAATAAAAAGTAGGCCTATCTGTTTCATGACAGCTCACTATGTTGTTATTTAATTTCTTACTAAACTTCATTTAGACCATTAACATGATATTTTACACACAACAAACACAGAAACAGCAATCTTCTCCATCATGCCCTCAATTGTCTAGAGTTGACAACTCATCTATCTCAATCCACTTATCCTACTATCAAATAGAGGGCCTTAAACATTACCTCCTGGTGTTACAGCTTTTAAATGGATGCAGGGGACATGAGAATTTGTGCCCCAGGGAAGGTTCAAATGGGGAGGGGCACTAACAAATCACAAAGCAATCACAAAGTGTCTTAGTCTGACCTGGAGGAATGTTCTAGAAAGCGACACCTGCAGCAAGGAAAAGTGCAGAAAAACTCTTAACACGTTATACCAGCCAGCCCAGGAATTTCTCAAGGGGGAGGAAGCATGGAGTGTCCTCTGACAATATTCACACAAAAAGCACAACAGTTTCTTGTGAAACTGTGAGAAGTGAATGATAATAAAGATCAGTCATGCATGGTTTTGTGTATTTTTTTCATTACAATCCACCTCCCTCTCACACTGACCTAACTTTAACTCTTATCCCACACCTAAATTAAGCAGTTATTTTACGCGATTATAAAACTTTATATTTTATATTAAATACTCAAAACAAGCCCATTTTCGAATCTGAGCTTTAGGGAATTTTAAAGGGAAATGATCCCTTATTCTATGTGCACCTAGTTATTGGAATCCATTGCCTCTGCCTAGTTAAAATACTGAGAAATTATCTATGTAACTATCTGCACAGTGCTCAAAACCCCTCAGCTAAAGAACTTTAACATGCATTCATGTTTTTCAAGACTACATAAACCACTTTATATCTCTTTCTCTCTCTCTCTCTCATTCTTTCTCTCCAGTCTCCGCTGATATGGGGTACAGGAGAGGTAGTTGTCATCCAAATATTTCCGCTGCAGTTTCTTTCAAGCTGTGCTATAGAACACATCAAAAAGGCTTTGCACCTCTTCCAGTACTAAATAGTTACAGGATACTATCCCAAACACTATCAGTCTGTTTTGCCAAAATGATTTTGATTATTTTTATTAATCAAGAAAAGCGAATATACTACACAAGTCATTGCAAGAACCATGTTTTTGAGTGCTGCAGATAAGAACTGCCAGGAGTGATGGCTTATCTGTTCATATATATCAAAATAAAAGATATGAGTTAACGTTCCATGTCCTTAAATAAATATTTGAACTGCTACCCTACTCAGTTTATGATATAATATTTATATTGTAGCATTATCAAATACACAAACTCTAGATTTTTCTAAAACATCTTTCCTGGTGTGCAACTCAAAGAGTGAGACTTTATTTATACTGTTTTAATTAATTTTAAATCAATTTTTAAATCATTTTTTAAATTAAATTCCTTGTTTTTATTGTTGTGAATATTTTTTATGATTATTTTAATTCCTTTTATGTAAAGCACTTTGAATTACCATTGTGTATGAAATGTGCTATATAAATAAACTTGCCTTACCTTTATTTTAAAAGGGTCTAATGAAATCTTGGCAAATTTTTAATGGCATTTGGCTTGAAATACTTGTAAATTACCCCATTCTTAAATACATCAAATAATAAAATTTATCAACAAAACATTTGCTTAGCCATCACAAATTCTTATAACTTAAAGATTACACTGAAAACAAATAAACAGTGCATGATTTTCTATAGATCTTCTCTATACTCTCTGTAGCCTTGAGACAGACTCCTACTTTTATTTCACCAGTTCACTAATACCGGACTCCTTGTATCGCCCTGCTCCTCATAATCCAGTTGAAGAATTTGGGCCAATTAACCCATTAAGATCCATGTATAAGCTTACAATTGCCGTTAAATATCAGCACACTGCAATAAAGCTTGATTGTTCTCGCCAGAGGAAAATAGGAATGGTAAAACTATTCACCTAAGACCCTGACCTCTGTCTTGACCCCATCAAAGACTCCTAAGAACTTTTCTCCTCATTCTTGATGACCTTATCTGAGTGATGTTGGAGGTCTGACCCTCTACAAGCTCCATCTACCTCCAAAAAGTTTGAGTTGAAGTGATGTCTACATTAAAAGAGTTGTTTAAAGAAAACTGAGTCACTGTCCGGAAAACGTTCACTTTGCCGACTTTTATTTCTCAAACTTTTCCCAAACATCTATTAAACATGGATGCATGATATACATTTTTTGAGATCTGAACTCATTTTTTGGTCTAAGATCTATGGAAAATAGGTCATGCAAAGTCAGATGGTAAGGCCCACTCTCTTAAGTCCCTCCCAACACCACTGGTGTCCCACAGGGATCACTGATTGGCCCCTTGCTGTTCTACATCCATGCCAAAATACACAATTGTGTCATATAAATTCACAGTTTCTCATATACTGTACTGATTACTGACAACAATCAACTGTGTCATTCCCACTAAATGTCTGCATTCACAGAGATTACACTTGGTATTAACAAGCACTTCAAATGCAGCTCCTGATTTTATGACTACATACCAGGAGTGTGCAAAATTCAGAATTAACAATTGGCTCCTTTCAGTTCATGAGTGTGAGTGAGCTTGAACTGGCCCCCACAGAAAGTTGAAGTGGAAATCAAATTGGATTTACAGGAAGTAGAACTTACTGAATTACATTTTTTTTATGTGTGTGTGTGTGTATGTATATATTAGTGGTGTCAAAATTAGCGCGTTAACGCATGCGATTAATTTTTTCTGATTAACGCGTTAAAAATATTTAACGCAATTAACGCAGGGGCGGGGCTAGGGTTGGCCACCCCATTCGCAACTGCTGGCTCTCTCTTTTTTCTTGAAAAGGATTGCGTTTATTTAGATGTGAATGTCTTTATGACCACATCAAACGAGAGACGTTTCAGACGCGCTCTAACTTCGCCTCCGCGCCAGGCGCGAGTCAAACGAGCGCGGAAAAGATACTGTGCTCGTAGCGCGCACTCTTCAAATACACGCACAAAGGTGCCGGCGCGCGCTGTAGCCTGTATCATTTCATATCAAACAGCGAAAGAAACTACATGCATGCAATGTCCTAGTTACGCCGTCAGTTAAGGCATGAAGTTACCAAAAAGGCGATTAAAGCTACCTTAAAACTGCGTGCATGCATGCAATATGTTATATATGCGTCACATGTCTCTGAAATGGTTTTAAAAACTGTCCTGAGGCACCCCAGCACTGTCTCCCTCATCTAAAACACCCGATTCAACTCGTCCGCTCATTAGTAGAGACTTTAAGACCTGAAGTGGGTCAGAAAAGGCATGTCAGATCCGCGTCACGTTCAGCAGCAGCAGCTTTTAAAGCTATAGCAGGCAAATAACCTAATAACCAGCTGCTGTGATGTCTGTTAATCCAAGAACAAAAGAAAAAAGAGGAAATCAATAACTTTCATAGCTTTAAGGGGTTCATCTATATGTAATTTAGAATTTAGTGTTTGGTAACTATTCATTTTCTGTATATTTCTGCTGAAGGGCACAGGTAGGTAAATATGTCATTTATTATAATTGGTTCGTGTGTGAAGATTGTTTTAAGTTCACTTAAATTATAAGTTAAGTCTACTAAATGTTAAAATTGATAGCTCTCAATTATACTGTAATGCTGAATGGCTACAGTCAATGGTTAAATATTCAGGGGAAAAAACAATTTTATAGAGACATCAGTAGTATTGATATCAGTGATGCTGGCCTTCAATCATAAAAAAAGATGCCATTAAAGAAATATTAAAAAATATACTGTCTTTATGTTGTTTGTACATTGTACATTTGAAGATTGAATGCGAAATTATTGCAATATAAAAGTATATTTAAAAACTTTAATGTTAGGTGGAATTATTTAATTTTATAAAAATGTGCGATTAATTAATTTTTTTTAATCGATTGACAGCACTACTATATCTATCAGGGCTCTACGGTAACTTTTATTATTAGGAGCACTTGTGCTCCTAATCAAAAAAATTTAGGAGCACAGTCAAAAATTTAGGAGCACAGACAATTTTAGTTTTTTTTCCCCTTTAATATTAATATTAATGTGCCACATAACATACACAAGTATGGAGAGCATGAGAAAAAATTTTCAGAAACATAGCTTCAGATAAACATTTAATATTTCAGTTTCAGAAGAACAGTTGAACAGCCTGTCCTCAAAACAAAAAATCATGCCATTTGTATGCACAAATACACTTTAAATATGTTGAGCACTACACTTCAACGTCTGTACATTGTACAGGCGTTGACGTCTCGTCACTAATATATTTAAAGACAGTTCACCAACATAAATAAATTCTGTCATCATTTACACACCTAACGAGGCTCTGTTACTTTTCTTTTAGGAGCGATTGTGCTCTAATTTAAAAATTTAGGAGCACCTTCAAATCAATAATCTAAAATTCCGTCAAAAATTGGTCCTTCCCCATTCGAGGTGATATTTGACTCTATACAAAGTGATTTACAGGGAATTTTGTTTTTTCCTTTGTAATGGCATTTTTCTTTATTAATGTCATATTTTATGTCAAATTAAAAAAAATATATATTAATAAGCTTTTTATCATTTCTAATTCAAACAACAGAATAAAAACAAGTAGAATAAGAAGTAGAATAAGATACCAATCAAATGAAATCAGTATTTAAAAAAAAATTGTACTACAGAGGTGGCACAGAAGAACACATAAGAGGCTTGTAGGTGTATTTTCAGATGTTTAATGAGGCTCAGAGGTTGCGTAAGTGCAATTAAATTCATAAATTCATGTTGCGGTTAATGTTTTAAATATACAATTTTGAATATAGAAGTATTAAATGATTTAAATAACAGAAAAGATATTTTAAAAATTAAACAAACTGCCAGTAGATGGCGGTATGTCACTGATTTGATCACTGAATCATTCATTTAATTGATTCGTTTGAACGGCTGATTCATTCAGGAATGAAGTACGTGACTGTCTTTATGAATGGGTAATTGAATCATTGACTCACTAGATTCATTTAAAAACGCAGTTCATTCATAAACGAAACACCGCTGTGTTTGAATGGAGATGTGCAGCGGCTCAGCTGTTTCTTTGTTTGAAACTATTTTCGTTGATGAAAGAGCAAAATAAGGCAACGTTGTAGTCAGACAATATAAGTCACTTAATATTAACTTCTTGTTTAATGAACTGTTATTAAACTGAACTGTTGTATTAAATCAATATTACATTTGCAAACTCCCTTAATAATCATTAAAAGCTGTCACTCATCTTAGTTCATCGCAATCTCACAAAACTCCATTATAATCAGCGAAGCTCCTTACACTGCACAGTGAATCTCTTATTTACACTCTGTCTACACTTTTTTTTTTTGTTATAATGAGAGAATGTCTGTGATACATTACTCAACGCTGCAAAAACACGTAAGTACGTTAGAAACCTTTAAAGCTCCCTCAGCACAAACACAAATATGCTGATCGGGTCAGTCGCACTGGTGCTCCTAAATATTTTTTCATAGTCGCGCACAGTAGTTTTCAGTCGCAAATGCGACTGAAATGGTCGCACTGTAGAGCCCTGTCTCTATATATATATATATATATATATATATATATATATATATATATATATATATAATTTTTACTACTATGGTCAATAAACATAGTCAATTTCAATAAAGATTATTCAATTATTTTATTAACAATAAACAAGCATCTATATTCTGTAGGTGTTATTTCAAACAGATCTATGTTAAAAGTGAGGTGATAGGTGCAAATGAGGCATCTAAAATATCATGACTACAAGTTTCTTTTCAACACAAATGAACTCCTCAACACAGTCAAGACCTCCTATTAATAATTCTTTTCCATTTTCATACACAACATCTTAATTGACTCCTAGCTGACACACTTACCATTGTGGACCATATCGAAGCAACTGTCTTCCTGCTTCATGCTACACAAGGAACATGAGGAACATCCAACCCTCCATTAATTAGTACTCTGCTAAGCTGTTTGTTACTGCAGGCTCTAATTATTTCATGACTAGACTATACTGCCACTACTCACCATCCCACCTGCATTACCTGCATGCCACTCTACAAGTGTTTCAACTCTATATGTTCTCTAATGTCATGTTCTCTACAATTGCTACCATTAACTGGTAGAATTAAATGAAGAATCTGTTTCTATTTCCCACACCCAGGGTCACTCCTTAACTTCTTCAGGCATCCAGAACAGTCAAATCACAACTTTCAAATAAAACTTCAAAGAGAACTTTTCATAATTCACCTCTATAAAGATTCACACTCAGCTTATATGAAACGATTAAACATGCACCTTATTACCTCCAAATTTTCCCCACCAATTAGCACAATTTAATGACTCTACTGATCTTTAAAGATTTGTCTGTAGCTACTTAAAAAAAAAAAAGATTTCAAAAGGTATACTGTTATAATCAATTCAACATGAGCCAAAGATGATAACTAGACAATAATGTTTGCATAGCCTACTAAACATGCAGGCAAATTCTTGTGAAAAATGAAGCAGAGGAAAAATAAAACATGAGCATATGTGACCCTGGACCACAAAACCAGTCTTAAGTCGCTGGGGTATATTTGTAGCAATAGCCAAAAATACATTGTATGGGTCAAAATTATTGATTTTTCTTTTATGCCAAAAATCATTAGGACATTAAGAAAAGATCATGTTCCATGAAGATATTTAGTAAATTTCCTACTGTGAATATATCAAAACTTAATTTTTGTTTAGTAATATGCATTGCTAAGAACTTCATTTGCACAACTTTAAAGGCGATTTTCTCAATATTTTGAGTTTTTTGCACGCTCCGATTCCAGATTTTCAAATAGTTATCTCAACCAAATATTGTCCTATCCTAACAAACCATACATCAATGGAAAGCTTATTTATTCAGCTTTCAGATGATGTCTAAATCTCAATTTTGAAAAATTGACACTTATGACTGGTTTGACTGGTCCAGGGTCACATATATTTAAGCATCCATGAATGACACTTTTTAGAATACTGAGTGTCAATATGGTAGTAACAGGGTAAATGGGTGTGGCAGAGAACAGGGTACTTTGCATATTAATTAGGAGGAGGAGTGTTTTGTCAGTTTGGTGATGAGAGGAGTGAGAAACTTCACAAATCAACCAAGAAAATACACTGAAAAACTAATGATTTTTAACGGTAACAAACCATTTAAGCTTTTGACATCAGACAAGGCACACAAATAGTTTTCACAAAACTTCACAGGTTGTAATTTATCAAGTGATTGTGTCTTATAAAAACATTCAAATTTGTTTGCAAAAGTTTTCCCAAACATGTAGCCTAGGCTATATTATTAAGAACAACTTAGAGTTTCAGTTAAACAACAAATGATATCAAACCCACACATGCGACATAATCTACAAGGGGAAATACTGTTTATTAATAGGCCTAATGATAGCAGACTTACCCCTTGTGCAGACACTGTATACAAGACAACAGGTAACACAAAACTCCTGTAAAGGAAGATAAACAAAACCATCATACGTGCTCGAGAGAAATAAAGCGCTTTATGTAACTCGGTGACTTAAAACTGACAGTTCACTACTTAACATCCAAGTATCTGAATTTGAAACCAAGCGTAATAAAATTATTTCTCTAGATATAAATGTACTCACCAAAATTTCATTTTGCAAAGCTTTGAGGAAAACGCAGGTAATATATCCTCGGCGTCTTCACAGTAAGCCTCTGTTAATGGCTTCAAACCTATTCATTTGAGAATCCGGTGAACGGTTCGTCCACTTCGAGGGACAAGAAGTGAGATAAGGATAAATATAAACAATTAATCGAGATGAAAATAAAATTTTGCACATGCAATAAGTATTTTATGAAGTTTTGCTTCTTGTGTCCTCTGAGAATAAGAGAAGTTCCTCGCGGCAGAGTCGATTCACGCACCACTGCAAGTGCGCTGCGTTCTGAGAAGAGGGCGGGATTTTCACCCGTCAATCACCCGCGCCTCACGCTTTTGCCTGTAAACAAACAGCGATAACAACCGACTTATCAGTAAACAGTGTGCCACTCATGTAAGCTGAAATATCATTCTTGTATATCTCACACACGAGTGGACATAATAAAACACAATGAAAATTACATGAACACATAGGCCTAAATTGATCAGAAAGCAATGAAATTAACTCCATACAGATTAGTGCATGTAACTCATATTGATAGTAAGTAATAGGCTGCAAAATGAGTCATTTTAAATTTAAAATAATAGACGCGCACAAGCCTAAACCTAGCCTAAATCTTCCTATGTAACGGTGTTTCAGCAAATGGAACTGCAACAATTAGAACTATTTGGGCAAAAAAAAGTCAACTTTCTGTAAAAGCATATATACATCCTCCTGTTTGATAATTGCCTCGAAATAAATCTAATGCAAATAAATATATATTTTTAATTTCAATATTTGTCTGTGATGCGTCCTCCGCCACGACATCGCTAACAAATCCCCTTATAAAATTAAAAGAAAAAATAACAGCGAGTAAAATAGTTTATATTAAGGTTTATCCAACAAATTAAGACTCAAAGACATTTAAATGTAACTTTTTATCCTTCCACGACTTTATAGCCTAACGTTTGTGGGGATCTAGAATGTTTTTTTGGCGGAGGGATATGAAGTAGTGCGGTGAGCAGGTTAAGGGCATTCAGGAAAGTGACGGTTGCATTATTGCGAGCGCTGCCAGCACTGGACAGCCTTGAGACTTTACAAGAATCACTCTGTAACTTTTGAAAAAACGTGCTGGTTTTGCAGTTAGCTTAACGAAGGAATATGATAAGATCAATAAGTGTTCATAGTTGTAACTGTCAATGTTAAGAGGACAGATTCTTTGAAAATCACTATGAACTTAAAGGGTCTCGGCGCGGTGTTACTTCTGTTCTTCACTATAGGTACAGAGGTGCGCAAATCGGAGTCTGCGGTAAGTAATCATTGCTTGTTACTTCTTTTAGTTGTGTCTTGAAGTGAAACAACTGTTGCCATTGCTTTGGATCAGTCACACACGCTTTAGCTAAACACAGGTTACTTTATAACATGAAAGTAGCCTATTGGTTTCCTTGAGATCGGTAAGAACAAGTGCGAAACTTTTTATGTGACTTGAAACATGGGATATTCATGTGCAGTCCGTTATATTTGTTTGCCTCTATTTTATTGAGTGCAACTGCAGAGATATGCACATCACTTTTTAATAGTCTCAATTGCATGTAGAAACATGCATGCTGTTTTTTTTTTCTTTTTAAAAAAAAAGTATTATCAACGTTGAATATAAAATAGCAACTTTAAGATATCATTCAATAATAATGTCTGTCTGTTTTCATTTTTGTTGGTGTGTTTGCTTATTTATTTTTTACTATTATTTATTTATTTATATATTTACTATTTATAATAGTAATATTTATTTATTACTATTAGTATTTATTATCAGTAGTTTTTTATTTCATAAATACACATGTAGTCATTCTCATACTCATAACGTTGCATAGGCTACTGGTTAACATCACAGTGATTATGTTAAATATCTTCTCCTAGCAGTGGTTTCTAATCTGCACCAACAATTTGTTGCACAAATGTTACTGGTATAAGCGAATGGGTTGCAATCTGATTACTGACACTGTGTTTGTATTTGTATTTGCACATTACATGTGACATTATTGACAAATTAAATGGCAATTATTTCCTCATCACAAACTTGAAGTGAAATGATAAGGAATAATTGTTCTCATCTGTAAAATTTCCATATGAAGCCATTCACTGAGCACAGTTTTGCTGTCTTGTTAGCTTCTACACCACAGAGTGATCCTGGTCAATCTGACATGCTTTGCATGCCTGTATTTTTGGACCTGGTTGGATACACTGCTGCAAATACAAAGATATGGCATCACTATGTGGCCGGTTCACTGTCCCGCTGTCAGAGTAGGCAGTAGCAGGAGACAGACAGGTGAGGACATGTTTAGGGAGGGACCTCTCTTAGAGGTACAGATACAGCAGGGACAGAAGAGCACATGTGGTGACCTTACAACAAAACACATCATGTTCCTACATTTCCCAAAGGGCATTGCTGTGCACCAGTCCCAACGGAGAGTGTAAATGTAGTTTGCACTTCCCTTCCCAATGATTGGCTGCTGAATTGTTCTAATTCTCAATAAGAATTCTGGAGTTCTTTCATTTTACTCCTAAGGTTCCGCCCAATTTCTGTTTCTCAGTTTACAAGGTTAAAGGTGGCATCTGTCTTTCGGGAGGAGTTTGCTAGCCATCAGGACAGGCATGTAGACATATAGTGCCGCCCATCCCCCGAGACCAAGACTGCACGACACTCAGGTCTATTCAATAAGTGAATCTAACTACAGCCTATTGTTCACACAACCTCTTAACCCCTCAAGTCCCCCCCCCAGTCCAATATGTCTCTGTGTTTGCCTGATGTGGATGATGCCAATTCTAAATTTGAAACATTTATTTTATAATGTGAAACAAATAGATATATCCTTGAGGCTAGAGTTTCTTGCTTTGGCATGTGCTCAATGATGCTTTTTAAAGATACAGGTAGTGAATCTGACATTGTTCACAGGAGAGTTAATATCCTCAGAGCAGCCCTCAAAGCAAATTAGTTCAGAAGCATGATGGACACCAGGGCCATCGCTGGACCCATTTTACTGGGACATGGGGACAGTAATGCCACTGATAATGTTTTAATAATGTTTTAGCAATCATGTCATGTGTCTGTTTAGAATCAGAGCTAGTGATGCCAGATTCGTGAATTGATGCTTGAATCAGTTAATGAATTTAATTCATTAATTGATTCAGATTAATACATTGAGACAGTTCACTCATGCATAGAATCGTTTGCAGCTGTTTCTCACATTATAACGGGATACTTTATAAGTCATGAAACAAAAGGAGCTCTGGGTGAGGTAACAAAACTTGCAAATGTCTTCTATCGTTTGTCAACAATGAAGCAGCTCTTTATTGCACGTGCAGCTTGTGAAGACAGTTTATATCCATTTATCCATAACATTATCAAGAAAAGTATCAAAATATTGGGAAACTTGGTGTTGGGGGGGGCAATGCTCCAGTGCCGATGAAAGGCTAGAAACGCTCCTGGTGGATACCGCTCAATCTAACTAAGAGATGTCCTTTTGAGGAGCCAATGCAGTGTGAAAGAACAGATTCTCTCCTATTTTTAAAATGTCAAAGCCTTTTAACTCAAAGCAGAATGGAATTCCTGGCCACAATTCCCACCCTTATATCTTTCAGTACTGGCCGCCTAGTGGTGAAATCTAGTATCACATGACAAAGTGTATTTTAATGGTAGTTAAAGACAAAAATGTCCTTTGTCAGTAATTAATATATATATTTCTTAATTTTTATTTTGTTTATATACAAACAGAAATTGTAATCATCTAGGATATTTTAGGTTTTTGGAGATGCCAGAACCTGGAGTCACCAGGTCAGAGAGTTTGTTGGTAACTTGAACCATAGGGGTCTGCTTTGAACGTTTCATTCTTGAAGGACTCCATACACTGTGAAGGTCAAGGTGTATGAACATGTATGGGTGTGTGTGTGCCGTCTGTACGTGTTCTGCTTCAGATATGTGTGAGCGCAGATATGAGCACACTTTTACATGCCGGGATGTTTATATATCTGCTTGTATATACATAACATGGGTATGCACATACATGCTGGTGTGCCTTTGCACATGTCTGTGTGTGTGCATAATAGAATCCACCAAAACCTCTAGAGTCACAAATGATGGAGCACCTCAGCTCTCAAAAAAAAAATAAAATAAAAAAATAAATAAAAAAACAAACACACCCATGAAGTCAATCCAAACATCAGCAATCTGTGTTCGCAGCCATAACATCCATTCAGTGCAGAGATATCCTCCCTGAATGCCCGGGTTTTGCTGCAGTCTCATGCCAGTATATGGGGACCAAGGTAGGGGTTGGCAGCTCATGATAGTTCTTTCTCTCCAAAAGGACAAGCAAATTCCGGTCTTATCTCACCTGCAGGAGAGAGAGAGGGTCACGAGATGCACACAGGCAGCCGTGCAAGAAACTTATTTCAAAACAGTCCCACAAGCGCTTACAATGCTCACAACTAGTTAAACAGTAAAAATTTTCATCTTTGGGTGAATTATCTCTTTAAGAGGCTAGTATCAAGATTGTGAAGAGACATTCTCAGTCATCTGGAGTATGTTTAAGCTGAACCTCATGTCCTCATGAGTCAAAGGCTCTTTAATACTCCTCAATATCTCTTTATACAGTTTTCATTTAATTTGTCTTCTCAGATGTTTCTCCAAAATATTTTGGGGAGACATAAAAAGACAGAAATGAGAAAATGGTTGTTGTATAGTAAGCATATGGCTCAGATCATTTAAGTTTGGAAGAGACTTTGATATCTTGGCAAATCTGACCACAGTTTAAGACATTAAATACGTTTACACGCATTTTAAAAATTCAGTTTCACTCAGACTTAATAATTTGTTAAAAGTATTACATTTTTAGTATTTTTTTAATGATGTAAAAGTCCAACTAAAATCACACCAGTTACTGTTACTGACACATTCCATGAAGATACACTACTGAGGTATTTTTCTCAGGAGAAACATCACAGATGCAGGGGACTTGATCAAAATCTCTTGATCAAGCAAGAGACTTGATCAAAATCTATTGCTGGTTGAAGGCCTAGTGGGTGTTAATAGATTAAATGGGAGGTGTGTACTGTTGGGGGGTTTATACTTACAATGTGGTGTGAAAGAGATGCAAATACCATTTAGGATTAGCTGAACAGTGATCCTCCTCTCACAGCCAATCTCTATTTCCCCCTCTGCCTCACCCCCCACAGTGCTAAACCCTAAATAAACTGACAAACAGCATCTTTTTTCAGTGGGTGGCTAATTTACACCACACATACAAACACATGCACACACTCTGTGTTTGCTGGAGTGATGGAGAGGTCATCAAACTGTGAAAGACCAGTGAGAGAGAAGTTACCTGGACAGTATGATGAGCTTTTGCGCAGAGGTTTGTCTGCTTTAGATATCTGCTCATCTCAGTCTGAGACTGAGGCATGTTTCATCAGAGTTTGAATGGGAGCAAGAGAACATCTATTTTTGCTCCAGACATCACCCTCATTATCATTCTTTCTGTTTGATAGGCAGACACGTGGAGATTTTTGGGTTAGTACATTATAGAAATCTGTGGTACATTACATTGCCTTTAGATCCAGCAAATTAGAGAACAACAAAGTTAACTGAGAATTTACGGTTCATAGTTTTGAAGTTTAGTTAATACTCTTTCATTACATTTACAAATAGTATGCAAACATGTTAGCTGTCTCAAAAAATGGTCCATAATACCTGCATTGCTATAAATTCTTCAAACTTTCTGTATAAGATGAGAGCAGAAGTTCTGAAATGGTTTTGTTTCAGGACCCACACTTTACAGTGGGCATCAAGTGGAGGATAAAGAAAGCATCAACACATATACTGTGCTGGTATGCCATTGGATAGTTCACCCAAAAATAAAAAAAATTCTTTACTTACCCATGTTGTTCTAAACCTGTATGACTTTCTTTTTTTTCTGTGGAACATAAAAGAAGATATTTTGAGAAATGTCTCAGTGTTTTTTGTCCGTCAATAATGGTCACCAATATTCTTCAAAATATCTTTGGTGTTCTTTTCATTTTTGGGTAAGCTATCCCTTTACTGTAAAAGCTGATTCAAAGGGTGGAAAGGGAACCTTCGGAATAATGTTTGGATAGTTTATAGTATGTAAGTGTTTTATTTACTTCCAAGTGTGATGTTATATGCCGTATTCACAAAACATTTTTTCTTAGCACTAAGAATTCCCCAAAATAGCAGTAAAAGTTAAGAGTTTCCTCTTAAAACCTATTCACAAAGCTGCTGAGACTAAGTTTTACTAAGGAATTGGGAGAAATCTTAAAGGATTAGTTCACTTCCAGAATAAAAATTTCCTTATAATTTACTCACCCCCATGTCATCCAAGATGTTCATGTCTTTTTTTCTTCAGTCGAAAAGAAATCAAGGTTTTTGAGGAAAACATTCCAGGATTTTTCTCCATATAGTGGACTTCAATGGGACCAATGGGTTGAAGGTCCAAACTGCTGTTTCAGTGCAGCTTCAAAGGGCTCTACACGATCCCAGTCGAGGAAAAATGGTCTTATCTAGCGAAACGATTGGCCATTTTCTAAAAAACGGTCAAATTTATGTACTTTTTTTTTTTAACCACAAATGCTTATCTTGCACCAGCCCAACCTCACACATTACGCTCCTGGAGTGTGTCACAAAAATGAACCGAAACTCAGTGTATAGGCTACTTCCCTCAAAGACATGAGAAATACACTGCCCTCCAAAAGTTTGGAAACACCCCTGGAAAAGTGTGGTTTTGGACGATATCAGCATAAATCCTTATCATTTTTTTGGTGCAAATACTGTACATTAAAGTAACTTGACATTATCATTGAAGACCAGCAATAATAATTTTCATTTTGATTACATAATAATGGCAATATATACATGTCAAAGTCAGACATGCTTGCCCCCACTTGTATCCGTAGAAGTGTCAGCCAATTAATGAATCATCTTTGGGCAATCCTTCAGGAGGCTTGGAGTAATATATCAAGTCAATGTTTGAATAAACTGACAGCTCGGATGCCCAGATTATGCAGAGCTGTAATAGCTGCTAATGGTGGATATTCTGATGAATCGAAAATTTAAGTTTTTTCTGTCTATAGAAAACTAGAAATGTCTACTTTTAAATGAACTAATTCAAATTGAAAACAATTATGTAATTCGTAAAGCTGCATTTCTCTCTAAAGGTGTGTCACTGTACTGTGGAGATGGCAAGTCAGCATTGTCAGCTTGATCTTCTCAGCAGACGCTGACTCAGAAAACACTATTTTATTCATAGATAATTAAAATATTTCCTTGCTATTTTTTTACCAACACATTCATAGTCATTACTTTTGCCAGTGCTTTGCAGCAAGCTTCATGTGTTTGCTTGAGTGTGGAATAGGCTATAAAGGCTCATTATGGTTTATTTCTTGCCTAACTTGTGCATGAAAGAAGGACAATTTAATTAAAGTGAAATTATCGTGAGATGTTTCTAAAACATTTATGTTCTGAGGCAGATTGCTGGCAACACCATTTTAGGATGGTTTGTAATTTGGTTTTAGTGAATTAGGAATCCTCTTGACTACTCCTAACTTTTCACAGATTTAGGAGCTGATTTTAGTGCTAAAATGCTCTAAGAGCAAAAATTTAATTCCATCATTTGTAAGAGTTTCTCCTAAATCTGCAAGTTAGGAGCTACTTTTAGCCTTAAGTTTTTTTGTGAATATGACCCCTGATGTATACCTGCCCCATCAGAGTGACATCAGCCATGTTTGAAGTAGAAAACCTGCTCAATCCCATACCTGTGGTTTGAACCTCTTGAACATGTGCCAACTTCCAGTGCCCAGCATTCAGGGCACTATCCTGCATTCCTCCTTTAGCAGAATAAAGTCCACATTTATATAGAGATAGATAGATAGATAGATAGATAGATAGATAGATAGATTTATTTTATCCACATTTATATCAGAACCTGCAAGGAATTCATGATCTGATGTATATATTTGTAGTTTCGTGGTGAATATGTTTCACAATTTTTTTCACTGCAATTTTCAACTCTCTTTGCAAAAATGCTGTGGAGACTTTAGCAAATGTGTATTACCTGGAAGTGTTTGAGGCATGTCTGCTCTGGTACAGTTGGGCATGTGGAGTACAAATGAAAGTGATCTAAAATCAGAGACATTAAAAACAAGGGATGTTGGATTCAAAAACTAGTAGTGAAGTTGAAATGGAAGCGTGGAGCAGACGGGAGAGGTGGTACAGTGCATTCCTGATGGATTTGATAGCAGTGTTGCCGCTTGCTTGTGTAAAGTACAAATACATGTTGGTAGAGTTTGTCTTTATCTATAGGAATGTCATACTGTATATACAGCAAAAATATCTTGAGAGAATCACTTGGCCACAGCTTAAGACCAAGAAAACAGGCTGTGTGCATATGTGCATATGTATTTAAGTCAACTGGACGACATTTTACTGACTAGTAGTCAACAGCTCTCCTTCGTCTTCTTTTTATGCTATTTCTTTTGTTGTTTCTGTCGCTCTGGCACTTTTTGTTTTAATAAAATATTTCTTAATGGTTTAATTTATGTAGCCTATAGTTGTGATGAGAGCAAGATACGAGAGCAGTAATGCAAACATTTTGTTCCAGAAACATTTTGTTTTGAAAGGGAGGAAATGAATGGAAACTCAAGGATAGACCTTGATCTAGATGTCTCCTCCCTCTTTTATCTGTCATCTTATACTGTAAAACTGCAGTATCAGTAGATTAAGTGATCTCTCGTTCTTCAGTGCTGTCTGAAACCTGTGCTTATGCCACATCATCCATATGACAAAAAATAAAACTTATCTATCTATCTATCTATCTATCTATCGATTACTATCAATGTCGAAAACATATCAATGTTGACAGTATTCTTTGAAAAAACATTTAAAAATTTTTGAAAAATACATTTTTTCAGGCTTCTTTGATGGATAGAAATTTCGAAAGAACCGCATTTCATTTTCAACATTATAAATATAAACTGTCATTTGTGATCAACTTAGTGCATCCTTGCTGAATAAAATTATAAATTTCTTTAATGAAAAGCTTACTGGCCTTACACTGTAAAAACTAATCTATAGAATTTACCCAATAAATGTGAGGTAACAATTTGCATCGACTTTGGTGGGGTAGATTTAATCCCATATATTGAGTATAAACTATCTGAAGTAAAAAGCTATTAAATACTTGGATAAATTGGGTAACAATACCTCACATTTATGTATATATTCAACAGCTACTTACTCATTAAAATTAGGTAAAAATTATCTCTTCAAATCAAAGTTAATTAATATCAGTTAATAACAATTACTTATTCAGAGAAGGTAAAATGTACCCCCCACAATAAAGACATTCAGATGGTTCATCAGATCAATGTTTTTAATCCAAAAAATCCTA